>QLOI01004129.1:0-11793 GCA_003313605.1 Tuber umbilicatum | reverse complement strand
GGAAAGGTGGAAGGTGGAGAGCGATTTCGAAGGGGAGGTGGGGATTGAGAGATTGGGGGGCGCAGATGGTGGGGATTAAAAGGGTGCCGAGTTTGACTATCAATAGCAAGTGGGTAGTGCGCAGGATAATATGGAGTTTTGAGGGGTTTCGACTGGTTCCTGATAAGGGGTAAATGAGAAAAATGAAAGTGTGTGCGCTTTGGTTTCCGTCAAAGTAGGTATAAGGTAAAGATAAAGCTTTAGCATATGTCTTCAACAGCGGCATTGTCCGCTGCTACTTCTCCTAACTCTGTTTTCAAGGTCCTCCCGAATAGCTCAAGTAGCACTTCAAAGCAGATCTTGGAAATAGCCGGATCGTACCTTCCCTTCGAAAGCTCATCACGAATGAACCTGGATCCAGAGTATCGGAGTTAGCCCGAAATTGAGGGTAAAGGGTAACTTACGCATGCTGAGCAAAACTGAATTCATAGAAGCTGAAGAGGCATCCCTTGTCATGTAGTTCTTTGCGAATTAAGTCCCTCCCAGCAGGAGGAACATGATTATCCATTTTTCCAAATATCTGCCCGCGC
Organism: Tuber umbilicatum; assembly: GCA_003313605.1. Classification (NCBI taxonomy): domain Eukaryota; kingdom Fungi; phylum Ascomycota; class Pezizomycetes; order Pezizales; family Tuberaceae; genus Tuber; species Tuber umbilicatum. The sequence continues at coordinate 11,224 of QLOI01004129.1, read as the reverse complement.
AAGCTCCTCAGTCAATAAGTTGCCTAACGCAGTTAGAGATGACCGACCATTGCTAATTCTCCCTTAATCTCCCCAACCCTGTTGAGTGAGTCATCACTCTTTCCCAGACCTAGAGTGGCGCTGTGAATATCTGTTGCAACACCCCAATCAGCTACCGACCCTGTTCAAGAGAGTATCAAATCAAAGCACAAGGAACCATCAACCTTACCGGTAGCAAAGTAGCAAACAGCACTCAAAACCCTACTATCTAGCGCGCACCGAAAAGCCAAATGACCACCGAGACACATTCCTGTAGCACCAATTCGTCCTGACCTTTCATCAGTCAAACCTCCTAGGGGGCGACTGGCAATGGAGATGGAAACAAACCATTACAAGTAGCTAGCCCCATCAATAGATCCACCGCCAACTTTGCGTCCTCGTCATAGGCCTCCACCTTCTTCTTGATCTTGAACTTGTTCCCATCGTCCGTCCCCCGAACGTCATACTCCAACGGTTCCGGTCCGACAAATTCATGAAACGAGCTGGGTGCAGCACAGATATACCCTTGTCCGGCAATCTGCCTGGCGAAGCGGGCGACGGGCCCGGTGACCTGGTATATCTCGGAGAAGACCACAACGCCAGGAAACTTTGCGCGGGGGTAGTTCGGGATTGAAGGATGGAAGAGGCAAATCCTCATGGGGGTCCCGGAAACGGTAGTTTGGACATCCTGATGGGTTTCCTTGATGAGCATTTTGACGAAGGGGTTGTTTTATTCCCCTTCAGTATTTTAGTAAGAGAGATTAGTTAAGATGGGATTGGTTTGTTATGCTTCTTGAGATGAGTTTGGGATGAGGGGAGGTGAGGGTGTTACCGGAAAGTGGGATGATCACTACCCCGCTGTAGAAGTGGTAATTTAATGAGCTATGGGGGTTTCCAGCACACCATGATTCTAATTTAAAATCACGCTTTCACTTTAAATCATGATTTCAAATTACAGAGTGTTTGCCGCGCCACGATTCTCATCCGATTTCAAATTTTACTATCTAATTCTGGGTTAATAGAAACAATAAAAGGTAAAAAAGAGTCAGAGCGGTCTTACTTTATAAGTAACTGTAAGCCATCTTGAATACAGTTTTCAGAGAGCGACAGAAATTGGGATAGATAATAAATATAACAGGATCTCCATTTGAAATTACAGAACTTGAACAAAAATATTAATCCTGTATAAACTATCTATTTATACTCAACACAGCAGCTACTCTTTGAGGCAGTTTAGCAGCCTGAGTAGTAGACTTGAAAAAGATTGGATCTTATAATATAACTTTATAAATATTACTACTTCCAAGTCTCTCTTCAAGATTTACCTCAATAGCCTTCATAGCCTTCATATCCAGAGGGAGATATTAGTTAGTGTTTGAAGTAAACTTTATTGATAAGACTTAAGATATAAGAGTATATCTTAAGGCCAATCATCATGATAGTTGGATACTAGTACTAATAGAGGATCAAAGTTATTGCTAGCCTGAGTGCCTATTATATGAAATAAGATAAGACATATTGAGAAGTAATCCTAACATAAGCCTTTCTAAACATATTTCTATTATTATCAGTTTCCTGACTCTAGTATCATATATGTAGATAGTTTTTGCCTTACTTTTTGGAGTAAGCCCTAAACCAGGTATTTTATCTCATATATTTTTGATCTTATCTACCACCTCCTCCAACATAATTGAACTTGATTTATTTATCAGACTCATTAATACTCACTAGATGATCCTTATTGTTTCTATAAGATACTCTTCTGCACTAAAATGCATCTGATTGTTTCCAGATACTATTATACAAGTAGAGTGAAAAAGGTGAGTGAGCATACTGAGTTTCAATAAAAATAGTAGTGAATGACAGAGCTCAATATATCTAATACCGATGATTCGTGCGATGATATTATTGTCCAGATGGAATAATTTATGTATACAGCAATGGAATAGAATAGTTAAAGAAACTATTCGAAGACTAGTGGTCAGACAGGAAGGAAACTATTTGTTGGTCACCTCCTATATGATGCGAGACGAAGTTAGCCACTTGAATTCAAGACTCAACTAGCAAGTTGCAGTTGACCACAATGTTTCCTGGCAATCTATCAGTAGGGAACCTCTTACTGATAAGGGCAGACCACCAGCGTCGGGATAATGAGGGGTAACCAGTACTCATATATTGTTCAAGCAATTTGAGAAGATTTCCCAGGGTTAAATGGTGTCTGCACCGGTTGACCGAAGGTTGATTGACAGAGTTATTACAGGGAGGTACAAGATTATATAGGGATTAGATGTAGAGGCTGGGGAAACTCATGTAGGATATAAATATAAGAGTTCCTCCCTTCACTTCAGACTCCATCAAGCAATGGAGAGGTGATCCGATCAGTATTACATTGTTCTACACTAAAAATCGATACACTTTTGCACTCTTAGTAATTTTAGTGAATGGAGTCGCTCACGCTATTCCTTATTCATCTTTCCTGATATATTCTCTGCTGGTGGTTATTGGTCTTAGCTTATGCTACCGCCCAACACCTGAATGTACAAAATTAGGACATATAGACATAATTGAACTCCATGCTTCAGGTTATACCCATTGCTAAATTTCTAACCACACTGCTGTGTCAAAGTCAATTGTTGCAAAAATCATTCACAGGTGGAAGACAACTAAATCAATAGAAAACTATACCCGCTCTGGGAGACCAAAGAAAAGAGGGCCTTGTGAGCTCCGAAGGCTTAATCAAATGGCAGAGCAAAACCCTCATACCACCTTAGCTAAGATTACTGTAGAGCCTAGGTTAAATTGTCATCTGCTGTACACACAATCAAGAAATCACTCTATAAACCAGGATTTTACTTGAGAATCCCAAATCACAAGCCTTTTTTTGACTCTAAACTTGAAACAAATGGGAAAAGACTCTTATGACGCAGGGAAAAGTGATTTTAGACAGTGGAGGATTGGCAGGAGAGGTTTTATTCAGATGAGGTACAGATGGAGATTGGGATTGATGGTAGGATGGATAGAATATACCAGACTTGAAAACCTGGTGCAGATATGCAAGACCGCTATCTTTATGCTAGCTTTAAAGAGGAAAGGGTATCAGCTATATTTTGGGCTACAATAGGATATGGATGATGAAGTTGCCTTCAACATATTCATCAGAGACTGCCTGTGAAGTATCACTAACTATATAATTGTAGTAGTATAAACTCCCAGAACTATTGCAAGAAGGTTCTTACACTATGCTTTCTTCCCTTGTGGAATAAGGTTTAAGGATCAGCTGGGGGCCTTCCTTTAGTTGAAGATAGTTCTCGCATCCATATCTCAGCCTATAGGTGTTCATTTAAACTCAGCAATGATCTCGTTTACTCTAGCTAGCCAGGGTACAGTCCTCAGGCTGACCTTAACCCTATTGAAAATGTTTGGTGTACCCTGAAATGACAACTTCAAATACACTTTCTGACCTCTTAGCTATGGCCCAAAGGACTTAATGGGCTAATTTAGGCTGTACAAGAAGAGTGGGTAGCAAATGAGCAAGCTAAGGTAGATAGATAGATTGATTCTATGTCTATTCAAGTTCTTAAGATTAGTAGATGACGATATGGAGAGCATTCTGGATAATAAACCTTTCTTCTAGTTTTTTTATTTTGGATGCACTATTTATTAGTCAATTGGATTGCTGGTAATTGTAAAATTCTGCATTTTCATAATACTAACCATGCTTTTCATGCCGTGCCGAGGCTTGTGCCCACTCACTTTTTTCACCCCACTTGTACCATAAGTATATACACAGACGGCCATTCAATTCGGTTCCAGTAAAATTTTCCTATCGTAATATTATTATAATATTATTATAATGGCAAGCTTATTGATGAAAGTGAAGGATGGTTGCTTACGTGTTCTCCATTTCTCTGCGCCAAGCAACCACCGTCCGTGGTACTAGACGTTGTAGTCACGTGTACATTTATACCCCCGTCTCAACTTTAACCTCACCACACCTCCTCTATCCAACACCTACCTCTTGCTCCCAGGCCTTGATTTTCCTTCATCTCTCAGAATTACCACTACCTTTGCAACGGCAATCAGAATATTTATCCACCAAAATATATCCCTCAATTTCGACACCCCGCTTGCCTTCTGCTATTCCATCCCTTACACGCTTTTCCTACGATTAGAAGTTTAGTCGACCATAAATTAAAGTACGCTGTTGGTTAGGGCTCACCAATGGCCTACAAACACCCGGGGCGCATATTTGACGATGACCCGCAGGATTTAGAGTCCGATAGCGATGCTGACTCCATCAGCTTAACATCCACCGTTGCAAGTGAGGAGGACCCGGACGATACCTATATCGTTGAGAATATACTTGGCGAGAAATGGATAGAGCCAGAGGGTAAAATGAGGTACTTGGTGAAATGGGAAGGTTATCCCATGAGCCGAGCCTCTTGGGAGCCGCTTGAAATGTTCGACGACCAGGATACAATCAAAGAATGGAAGGCTAGCCAGCAGGCCATCAAAGCCCGTGGAGAACTACCTTATTTTGACTGGCAGAAGTGGGACCGAGAGAGGTTGGCCGAAGCTGAGGCTCAAGAAGATAGGAAGCGACGTCGCGCTAAGAAGCGCCAGAAGGTTGAACGTCAGAGAAGGGCAGCTTCTGGCAGAGGGGGCAGGGCTCGCCAACCCAGGCCAACTGACAACTATACCCCCGATAACGATGAGATCTCCGACGAGATCACGGATTCTGATGCACCGCTCGTGTCCCGTAGAGGGAGGAGACCCGTTGCCACGAGAGGCGAAGATCGGGAGGAACCCAGTTCCGATGATTCCCCGGTCCCAGGAGCAAACGGGCAACAGACAAGAGCAAAACGGGTACGGGAGAATGGCGGCAAGAGTGAGCTAGATGGTGCAAGTCAGAAGGTATGTTGATCATCTTGGGAAATTCTGGAAGCATCGATATCTAACACGTCTGTTATAGAAGCCGAAGCGTCGGGTGGGGAATATGACAGGAAGAGCGAGTTCCCGGGGGCCGAGCACGGGGAGGGGTGCAAAGCCTTCCGTTGGATCAGCCTTCCAAACCCAACGGCTTGGTACATCAAATTTGGGACAGACATCAAGTGAATCAACGCTATTGAAGCCTGGACCAACGAAGCTTGGGCCATCGAAGCCCGGGCCACCTCCGCGGATCGGGCCCCCGAGGCTAGGGACTACCAAACCGGAAGTTTCGAAGCCTGGGCCCACCAAGCTATTACCTTCCAAACCGGCACCACAAAAGCTAGGCCCATTGAAAAGGCGTATATCAGGTGTCTTGGCCCCTAGTGGCCCGGGGGCCGTTGCCACAGGTTCCGGTAGCATTCCTAAAAACATGAATCTCTCTACCATCAATAGGATCAATAAGAAGGCTCGCAATGAACGAGAACCGGACCTCAGCTCACTAGATTTATTTGAGGCAAGTAACCCAGTCCCATTTTCCAAGAAACCCTCCCTGGAAACTAGTAAACTGTCCCCGAAGGACCTGGACTCCCTTAGAATAAGTAAACCGAGTGCCGAGGATAGGAGGCAGGTTCTTCCTCGGGGGCCCTGGGTGATAGGTCGTAAAGAAAAAGAACATGGCCAATCCTATGATGGGGACTTGGCTATCAGCCCTGCCCCTGGTGACGAGATTACCTCCACTCCTACTGCCGATATTGAGCAAGGTTTGGGGCAATCTAATTTGCGCCGTAACTCGAATAAAAAGTTGTTTGAATGCGAGATGAAGCTTCAGCGAGGTGGTGAACTAGAATCACTTGGAGTAGTTCAGTTCTTGGGTTTTGGCGCCCAATTCCTAGAATATCTTGAGAAATTAGGTGTAAGAGAGCTCCGCGTGACAAAACTGCTTGCTGATAGTCACGTTGCTAGTACTCTCATCCCCGTATGTTTTCACCGAACTGTTCCGTTTACTGTCTCTCACGTTGGTGGCCAAGCTAGCGAATAAAATGTGTGCTAACAGATTAAAATTCGATTTAGGAGATGGGGTACCCGCAAGAATTTGCGGACATTACCATTCATAATGCTGATATGGCACAGCCTCTAATTATCACCCTGGCCAAGTTCCACGGTCTCGGGGTTGTCAGAGACGCAGGTTTCACAATCGCAGTATTTCAACCCTCGAGTGATAAAATTACAACATCATTCAAAGCCCCGTTACAACAGCAAAAGACGCCGCTTAGAGCTGTTGCCTATTCGGACTGGCGGATCCCGGAACCGTCTCAGGAACTTGTGTCCGCCGAGCGGCATGAAATCGGAGGTCATATGACCCAGTATCTTCACACACTCGGCGAAAAGCTTCTTAATATTTCGTTTGACACGCTAGTCGCACCCACAGAGGCCAACCCTGAGGGAGTTCGTAGCTTTGTGATATATTGCCCAGATGACCGGTTTTACGAGAAACTGGAAATGGAGAGTGGTTTAAAAACGCTAGGGCTCAAAGCACTGGATTCGGATGAACTTCTCGCACATCTCAACCGCGGGAAGAAGCTTATCATCCTAGTAAAACCTACCTTCATATTTTTTTCTTACCCTCCGACACGTTTCTTGTGCACTAATCTTCTTTGATTAGGTCCATTACACGGTTCAGTTTTTCTTGCACCTACTCCCAAACCTTAAGCTCCTACAGGCTCGAGAACACCTCTTTTTTTTTTTCGGGACAAGATTCAGAGACAATGGAGGAACCATAACTCTGGATGCTCGTCCAGTCAGGTTCTGGTCTTTTGGGACATTAATGTTGGCGACTCCAAACTTTGCTCTAAATAATCCACCTATGCTGAAGCGCCTTCTAGACTACCAGGTCGGCACATCTGGAGCCCCATGTTTGTGCAAAGCTAATTGATGAAAACAGGCCGCCAAGGCAGGAAGCACTACACTTTGTATGACTTCAACAATGGTGACTGAGGTCGAGAAGCGGATTACATCTAAACCCGGGGATTATGGGAATCCCCAAGCCATACTCGAAGCAGTATACCGCATGCAGGACTGTGCTGGTAATACACTCCAAGTTTCCTCAAGGGAAGACGTAAGTGGTCTCTCAATTTGCCCATCAGCCGGGACTTTCCACTGATTGCCCCCCACTAGGTTAACGAGTTAGAACTTATTGCCGACGCCTTTGCCCACCATCAGGCTATCAACTGCTCGCTCTATCGGCGTTTTATAATTGTCCATGCGAAGGACGAAGCACCTCCCAATCTCGGAAGGCGTTACGGATGCGTGAGTAGAGAATGTTGTTGAATACCCTGTCATAGTTAGCAACTATTTCTAACTGGAAACTTACTACCGGCCCTAACAGTTGGAATTCCATGACCCAGACGCTTTGTTTGAGGTAGTTATGAAAGGTGTTGTCCCTCCCGCGAGAACGAAAACTTCCGTTTAGGAGATGCTATCAAAAAGGGGTTGTGAAAACCTCACCCGAGCCCAAACGGCAGCCGTGTTTACAAGAAACCCAAGGCAGTTGGAGATCAGGAGCTTGCGGGTTAAACATTGTCAGAGTAGTGAAGGATATGACTAATCTCATGCTTGCATCCAAACTTCCCGGTACTATCTCTTTAACTCCTTAATTCTATGTGTTTCCAGCAGGTGGCCCCTGTGAGTTATTTTTTCCCTTCGGATTAACGTCTTATGCCAGGTGGGGTAATTGGGCGTTCGTGTGTTTTGCCACAATAAGCTAAATCCGATATCCTTCGAGTATGTAATGATAATACCAGCCGCTTAGCAAAAAATTGTTTACCCTAGTCTTATTCAACGTGGTCTCGGATTACCGAGTACAGATTATTGCATAATCGGGAGGGGCAATGGAAATATTTATGAGGTGAAATCACAAGAAAAGTACTCACAATTGATGTTCCGATGGCGACGGTAACAGTGAGTTGTGAAAAGAGAGCAGTGAGCACAACAGTTGGTAATTTGTTCTGCAAATCCCCACCCAAATACTAGAGCTTACCAGTGGACGTATGCCTAGTATGATACTAAGATCTACTCGTACTCAGCTAGCTTACACTATAATAATATATAAAAGACCAGATATGGAGGACTCGGAATTACTAGTAAGTGTTTATTAAATATAATAGAGTATAGTGCCGGACAATCAAAATCAGCATCGTGGTCAAGTGCCAAAATAGCCAAGAGACAACTCATGGTGCTACATTTTGCTCAGTAAATTTAGCAACCATTTTCATCATAATATTACATAGAAAATCAGATTGTAAATTACGTTGTTGATTGTAATGAATAAACAAAGAAGAGGGGAGTAGATATATTTTAAATAATATCAAGTAGGAGAAAGAAAGTAAAGTAAAGTATTAATAGTATAATTTATGAAAATAAGTATTTTTTTAAGCCATCTTCAAGATGATAAATACAGTTGTATAAGAGATATTCATAGTACTATCTACTAGTACTGCTATAAACATACCCCTATTAGCAATTCTCTAAAATCTATAAAATTGAGTATAAAATGAAGTAATTATTTTATACTTGATAATACTAAGAATCTAAAGTCTTACATAATCTGAAAGTAAAGATCTCTTGTAGTTATTTCATTCTAATATATCTGAAAATATCTTATATTTTAAACTAGTTTTCAATACTATTCCATATAATATATCATTTTCAAGTCTCATATTGTCCACAATTTAAGCTACTAAGATACTAGTAGTAGCTGATCTACTATCATATATTAATTCTTAATCAACATTAGAAACTAACAAGTACATAAATTGCAGCTTATGAGAATATTCAAGTTCTTTGCAAGGGCATGTGAGTTGAATCCTAACTATTCTAAATCACTCTGTCCAACCTTTCAATTTCTTCAAAACAACCTTATTATTATTAAGTATATTTAAATATCATACAGAATTTAGCCTTTACACTTATTACAACTAAGCTCAATACTTTCCTCTAGCCTCAGTGTAGACATTGTTTATTATCAGCCACATTTTCAGAAGTCATGCCTTATTCATATTCTACTATAAAAGAATACCCTCCTTATAATACGGTAGAGTACTATAGGACTGTTCAACCAACTAAAAGCTGTTTACAAAATATGTAAGAAATGAGACTGATGTTACTGGTAGATAATTTAAAACTTTGTAAAATAATGGAGTAATGTCAGGAAGGCTTGTAATAATAAAGTCATTAATACTCAGTTACTAAAACTACAAAGAGTATAAAATGGTAATCAAATAGTAATATAACTTATTATATTAATAAGATCTCTTCTCCGTTACTGATTATCTAATAGCTACAAAGGAACTAGTAAATTTATATCCTACATGAGTTTTCATAGCCAATACATCTAACTACTATACTCAGTATCTTCTAAAAACCTAACAACTTATTAATTTATCTACTGGCATCTAGATACAAATACTCTAGACCCTTAGAATGATTACCTTACTTAGTCTTCAGGCTATGGTTAACTTTGTCTTCCTGAGATGGTCTATGATTCCACTGGTCAAATGCTACTAATATCTTCGTTATATGATTATAGCCTGAATTATGTCCCTCTATTACAAAGTGTTCAGTTGTTTCTTTACTATTGAAGTAATTAGTTTCAATATCAAACATTAGTAACCAACACAGAGGCATAACTGTGTTAAATTTATAAGAGTCAGTAGTAGGCTTAGCACTCCATCACTTCTTTAATTGCCTAGCATAAACCTTTTAGGGCTGTGTTGTCTTAACTCTCATTTGAGTACTTCTGACTGTGTTTATCCAATAATACTACCAATGTCAGAAATATGGATTTATAAGATTTTCTCCTTTTTGTTTTACAGGTTTTATTTATATAGTAATATTTCATTCAATTTATCCTGTCACTTTCAGACAATCTTTTAAATAACTAGACAAAAGATCTTATAACTTTATTCAATACTGACTGATTTGCTGGATTCCAGTTGTATGAGATAAGCTCCTCTCTTATATATCCTAAAAACAGCTTCTACTCAAACAGACAGCCACGATATATATGTAATGTTTGTTACAGAGGGGGGTGGAATGGGTTTTCTGTTTTCTGCCCTGCCCTCAACACAGCTTGGGGTCAATTTTATATCTCTTCTCCGTACCCTGCCTTCTGCAGGGCCCCGCACGGGCTGTTGGACAGGGCGGGGGGTTTTTTCCCCCAGCTTATTACCTAGTCAGGGCCCCATTTCCAAATTCTCCATGTTCCAACCATGTAGGGTATTAGGTGAACGCCTAACCGCGGGCTAGTTAGCTAGCCTTATGACATATTTCTTGATCTCACATGTTCAACTCTCGATGAGAGTAGGATTGTTAATATGCGAACATGATTTATAATGTTTAATATTATGTCAGATTAATTCAAGATATCTTTGTATAATGTGGGATTAATTCTATTAAATAAAGATAAGCTTGCATCACAAAGAAGTAATTTATGTAAGAATCAGATAGTGAATTTTTGTAGGATTTATCCCTATAGATATAGCAAAGAATTCTCTTCAAGAATAAAAAAGATTGAGCTAAATCGATCAGTGTCGCATGATGTTATAAGCCAAGTTGATAGTGGTGAACAACGAAGCTCAATATGACAGATGCTGATGATTAGTACAATTGTGTTGTTGCTGAGACAGAATAATATATGCATACGACGTTAGATAGAATAGTTAAAAAACTATTTGAAGATTAGTGTTCAGAGAGGAAGGAAACTATTTGTCTGTTGCCTCCTGCATGACGCAAGATGAAGTAGGTCACTTTACATTTTGAACTTAACTAGCAAGTTGTAGTCGACCACATCATCTCTCTGGCAATCTATGGGTAGAGGACCCCTCACCAACAAGTGCAGACCACCAGTGTTGGAATAATGAGAGGTAATCAGTACTCATATAATGTTCAAGCAATTGGAAAGATTTTTCAGGGTCAAATGGTGTTCACACCAGTTGATCAAAGGTTGATTGAGGTTATTGGAATGTTAGGCATAAAGGAGCGATCGTTTATTGCCAAGGAAACAACCCTCAGATTGCGATAAGTTACCGACGTATATTGTCGGTGAGATAGTTATTCCGACCGACATAAGATTACCGAAGCCTTAATAGGAGTCTCAAAGAATATGAGATAACTTAAATAGAAATTATTGGTCGGTTTAAAAAAGGAGTTATCGGACATGTGGTCTGGAACTCCAAACAACGGACTTAGGCCAAGGGGATGTAGCCGCAAGAACTTCTCG
>QLOI01004125.1:0-12588 GCA_003313605.1 Tuber umbilicatum | reverse complement strand
GTTTGATCCCGCCTATTCGCTCTTGTTTGGTGTTTTGTGCCCTAACATAACTGGCTGGGTTTGGGGTACGAGGGGTCTGCTTCTCAAATGTTCAGTTGAAGTATATACTCGTACAATCTCGCTCTTGAAGTATGACATCAACTGAGAGAGGGTCTAAAGGTATGGCTTGTAAAAGGGCGTGAGTTAAAGCACTCCTGTCTTGATAAACTCCTTTGTCGTGACGTCTAAAGCTGACCCGGAACCCGGGAGATCTGTTAAGGTAAACGGCTTGATAATCATGATGGCAAAAGGGATATGCGGGTTCTTGTTTTCAGCCGGCAGTGAAGATAGAAGGGTCTTATGGGGGGCCGGCTCTCCCTGCTGACACCGCTTTTGCAAGCACAGAGGAATCACGAAAGTAAGGATACCGGAGGAGAGAATAGGACTACATCTACATGGAAAACTAAGCTTGGGATGTAATTTCCACACTTTGATCTAAGTCATGAGTATACAGGAGGTCACCCGCTTGGAGGGGATCTCAATCATTGAATGTCGATGCAAGAGAACACTTGGTTTGATTTATTTGTGGTAAAGCTACGACTTCCATTCATCTATCTAGAAAAAACTACTCGGCCACATTTCCGCTGTTTCTCTGCAGCAATACCGTGAATAAAAATTAGGTCGTCCGGATCCAGATCACTTACTCTCAGATCTATCATCTTTCCTCTTTCCTCGCCCTGCTCCACTCTGATGAGTAGCATCTAGTTTCTCCTTTCTAGGAATAATAACCACCCTTTATCTTCTGAGTTTTGCTTCTCAAAAACCCTATAAAGTCTTCCTCCGCTGTCATGGGCTCCAGTGGACTGGGATACCAGCGATCTGGCTCAAGGGAATATCCGTAGGACTGTTCCTCGTTGCTTGGCCAACAGTTGGGCCGCTGGGTTGGTCCTTGAGGTTCTTGGGCGGGGGTCTCCGCAGGGCATTCAGGCAAAATATCAAGGCCTATCTGCTGGAGTAATTCGATGTCATGTATAGGTATGCCTAAGGAACCGGACGGAGCACCTGATAGAAGGACAGGAGGTGCCGGCAGGACTGCAAGTGCAGGTTCGTAATTCCCCTCGTTGAGATTGCTGGGCGGGTTTCTGAGGGCTGGAGGTCCAGTTCGGATTCCCTCTCCGATGGGAAGTTCGGGTCCCGCTATATGAGCAACCTCAGCATGCTCACAACGGTGGCAAGCCACGCTTTCTCCAACTGCTGGGATCCCATCCCCCCCAAATGCAACCCCCCTCAAGAACTCCATCTGCCTCCTCATATCCTCACGATGCTTAGCATACTTTTCCATCATATCCTGGATTCTGGCTTCCTGAAGCTCGATCTGCACTGCCTGCGCCCTAATCCTGTGGTCCTGGTACCAAATGTGGTTCCGACAGTACTGTTCCTGCTGGGAGGAGAATTGCTGAGAGCGTTTTGCCTCCTCAAGTATGTACTTGAGCTCACGGATGCGGGCAAGGAGTTGGGCACTTTCACTCATGTTACTAGATGTTGCGATTAGTCTTGCGCCAGCAGGTTGCAGAGGGTGAGGGATACTTTGGGGAAACTGGAGATGTTGATGTGTAGGATCTTCCGCAGTTTTGGAGGTAACGGTTTGCGAGTAGGAAATACTGTGCTTGTGGGATCGATATGAAAGATGAAAGCGACGGTGAGAAGACCTTTCGGCAAATGGGGGCATCTTATATGCTCACGGAGGAGAGTATACAATTCCGGATTGGTTCATTTCTTTCTTACAAGCCGCCATTGAGCCCGCAGCTGCTGTAGGAATGGCAGGAATTGTGGCCATTAATATAAAGTCAGACATATTCTGTCGGGAGGTGTAGTGATATGATACTATTGAGTTGGCAGCCCTACCTCAACCCCACCCTACCCGAAATAGTATTTATCATGAGGCGGTATTATGTTACCATTGAGTCGATAACAAACCCCGAAGTCACCATTGACCCCGGACAGGGAACGGGGAAAACCCTCTCCTTCAACCCTAGCTTGTGGCCAAAATTCCACCCTTTCCAATCCACGTGTCGAGTGTGGCATAGGCCATTGCACCAAAAGACCTACCCCGTACCCATTTTTTTCAACCGCAATTGAAGGCCCTATTCCCGGATATTAACGCCTCGATCCTACCCACAGCATATACCAGCACCCTCCTTTCCAGGAGCAATCCAACATGCCCAGTCCGACTCTGTACAATACTCAAGGATCAAATTCACGATGAGGAGATGGAGATGCAGTATCGGGTCCGCTGTGCTGTACTGTACCTAATTCAGCACCATTCCATCCTTCATTATTACCATAGCATCAAAGATTAAATACAGTCATTAATACCCCTCGCGCGATAGTGGAATGAGAAAACGGGCACTTTGGATAGATGCCCTTCGCGTGGACTACCTGCTTACCCTCCCACGTTCGAGTTAGGGGTGATCCGGGAGCCGTCGGGTCCTTTCGTAATATATTTATGTAATATCGGCCCGTCTGCTCAAGTGTCTCGCCGAATGAGCCCGGGCGGATAACTCCTGGCCGGCATTGTTCTCACAACGCTTACGAGTACGTGCCAGGAGGGCGGGGGGCTCGGTGAGAACTTACCGGGGGGGTGGTATTTTTTTATATTTTCCCTGTTTGCGTGTGCGATTGAATATATCTCTGCTTGCGAGGGAGAAGCCGCATGTGGAATGTTCATGATGAGAAGTGGCAGATCCCTAGCCTACGGTCTACCATGGACGCCTCCCACACCGGTAGGTATTTACGGCGGACGGATGAGCTGTTCTGCAAAATCAGGTTCTCGCAGTGGCCCCGTTCGAACCTCAAGTCCTGTCAAGAGCCACCCACCCACCTTCACCGCACGCACCCCCAGGAGTCGAGCATAATTGTACGATATTCGAGTGACCATCCATGAACACGTGACCAAAGTCAGAGTTTCCGTATTCAGCCAGTAAAAACGGTATCCTATCCCACGTACAAACCTTCCCCACACAAAACGCCACAAAGAGGGTTTCCAATTTCTCAGATATTATGGGAGGTGGCAAGGCTCGGGGGTGTTTTCAACTTCAACTTGAGTACAATCTAACTATCCTTCGATAATCCGCTGGCACTTGGGATATCACACTCGGGGGAATTTAGGCTATACGATCAATTTTTCGATTTTTCGATTTTTTTTTTTCCTTCACAGCTTCAGAATGTATTGAACGGGAGGAGTTGAAGTAACTTAGCATGGTTTGGATTGTTACATGCCATTCTTGTATCCGGCGGTGATTTTTGTCGCCGGTTCGTAGGGGTACGGTAAACCCCGTGCTTAGACTGTCTGACATCACGTCTACGCCATGCGACGATAGAATTAGGTGGGACAAAAATGGCGAAGCTTAGTCTACGAACCTACGAGGGAAGTAGACTATGCTAGTGATATCAGTGCGGGATACCGTAGGCTACCCCGCGTAACTAACGAATTGAGCACGCGAGCGGGAGGGGTGAACTTACCGTTTACTGCTCGCTTTCCTATCAGGTCTGCCCTCCCTCCCGATTGCGTGGGGGTGATAACGGGATCTTGGGTCGCTTTATCTATCGTCGGGATATTAGGGGGATTTAGCTGGTTCGGCGTATTGGTCGCTAGGCCAAGAAATACTCTGAAAGGAGTTTAGTTAGAATACCCAAAGATTACTCCCAACCTTCTAGGCGGGTAAATACCCGCCTAGCCAATGCTTCATCTTTGAATGCTTCTCAGAGGACAGCAAATATTCCTGTGATAGATATCTCAAGTGGAATATAAAGTCAAAAACCTCTGCTTTTTATTAAAAAAGAATTGATTAAAAGGTATGCGATTTTGGTGCTGTTAGAAGGAAAGATAAGAGAATGAAAGATTTTGTTGGCAGACTAATTGAGCTTAGTGAATATTGCGCATGACAATAATCAACGCACTACATCCGATGACGGTGATCGGACATTCATATTTGCTCCCTTCCCATATCCTATCTCCCGAATTCCCAGTCCAACTCAAATAACTCCTCTATGTCCTTCTCACAGTTTCGCGTAACCGATAACACTGTTCCGACAGTGCCTCAACCTCATCCTTCAACCTCTCAATCTTCTAGTGCTGTTATTGCTGCCCGATCTCTAAGTCCCCAACCCAGTGCAGACCCTCCAGCTACCAACACGCAACTACAATCTCTACTGCGTACCACTAGATGCTTCAGAACTCGACTGGATGATGCTGACCAACTAGTCCTGACTCAGCTGTGCGTTGTCCATCAGTCAGACTATGCAGAAGGCTAAAAGGGAGAGTTTTGGACAAAAATAAGCATCTTGCTGGAACAGGAAACAGGAAAAAGGTTGAAAGATCCTGTGTCAACTATGAAGTCTTTAGTTGCAGCACGCCAAGTATGTATTATAATATATTTAATATTGTAATAATTTCTTAACTGATTTTGAAACTTAGATTACAGTCAACACTCAGAGACTTGAGTCTGGTACTACGCAACCGGATACGGAGTTGACTTAAGCACTTGATGCATGGATCATACGAGTAGATACTGTGGAGGAGGAAAAATTAGCTAGCAAAAAGACGTTAAATGAACGGATGCGAGAGATGCAAGAAGCCGAAAGATATCGAGAAAACCTCTTGAAACCATAGCATCAGAAGAAAAAGATTAGTGAGCAGGATACTGATGATAGAGAGGAAGTGGAGGCAGACTCAGAAGTAGGAGAAAAGCAGAGAAAAGAGAGGTCACGAAAGTTAGTTAAGGAAGAACAGAGGAAGAAGGAAGTTGATATAATGCATGAAGACACAGTTCTACTTGTATCTGCTGTTCAAGATATGAGTACGCAAATGTCAAGTGCAATCCAAGGTCTTAGTTCCATGAATTCCGCTGTGGATGTAAGCGACGCGGGTGGACAGAGGTTTCAGGATCGGCTGATGGTTCTTGAGAAATAAGGAGAGGAGCAAAAGGAGCAAGAAAGGAGGCAGGAAGAGATATTGAATAAGATATTGGGAGAATTGTCACATTTACGACATCAGGGAAATTGAGAGCAGTGTTCGCAATGGTCTGGGGCCCCCACTGGGCCCAACAGGAGGACTGCCAAGAGCCCTGGACCGGACGGGATGGCAAAATGTGGTCCGCTCCTGTTCTAACAGAGGACAACGGCCCTACAAGATAAGACATATTAGTGCAGGTAATTGCCGAGGATGGCAGTGGACGGCCATGGACTGCGGGGGACTGCAGGGGATGGCTGGGGACTGCGGGGGACGGCTGAGGACTGCAGGGGATGGCCGAGAACTGTGGGGGACAGCTGGGGACTGTGGGGGATGGCTGCGGACTGCAGGGGATGGCCGGGGACTGCAGGGGATGGCTGGGGACTACGGGGGACGGCTGAGAACTGCGGGGGATGGCCAGGAACTGCGGGGGACAGCTGGGGACTGTGGAAGATGGCTGGGGACTGCAGGGGACGGCCGGGGACTGCGGGGGACGGCCAGGGACTATGCTAGACAGCCGGTAATACTTGAGGATGGCAAAGGACTGCAGGAAACCATGGGGGACGGCGGGGCAACGGTCCTTGCTAATAGTCCACGCGGCAAGTTTTGAAAAAGACTGGATGAGACCACAGAATGCGGTCCACTGTTGTCCGTCCTTAGGATAGACGGACTGCCCTGTTGCGAACACTGATTGAGAGTGTTTTTTTTTTAATTTTGAATTAATGTTGAAAAGTATGTGATGATGATCGGCATACTTGCCACTGTTACCTAAAACTGTTTTCTATATAAAACAGAAATCTTCTTTCCCACTCTCAGTCCTTAGACTATTGTATGATCGTGCCTTATCTTGTTGCTATAACCCCACTATTTTCAAAAAATTTATAATCATGATTAAGATTCGTAGTTCAAATAGCTATCAACAGAGGGAGGTACAGTATTAAACTGTAAGAAAATTTGACTGCCATATAAGCATGTATGTAAGTTTGATAGCAACACAGCAACCGCATAGTATGCACCAACAGGAGAAAGACCTATTTGTAAACCATTTTTAAAGGCAAGAAAAGACCAGAGTTTAATAACCTTTCCAAAGCTATGCTCAACAGCTACTTGGTAACCTGACATTTTACGGTTAAATGCCTTTTCATCAACCGTAATTCTATGGCTTATAGTATTTTTAAAAGAGCAAATGATACCAAATGACAAAGAATACACTGGATCACCATACAAAAACAGCCTTTCTTGCTCAACATTTTGAGGAAACATCTCACGGAGTATATCTTCAAGGCCCGAGGACCTCCACACCATCCAATCTCCTAACTTTCCCTCAAGCAGACCAACAAGAGATGCAATCAAGCCATCTGGTGTTGTAATACCCTGAAACTTGATAGCATGACACTTCTTATAACCAGTATAAAACTGGTATTGTTCATCCCAGTCTTCAGGCCTGCAGATAGGACGTAAAGTTCCATCAACAAACCTCTAAATATTTTTTGGTCCTTCTATAGCCTCAATTGAAGCTGCAAATGATTTAATCGTTTCTAAATTCAAACGTTGCTTATTCCGGTAAAGAAGATTACGGAATCTGTCATAGAGAAACCCAATAACAGTATTGAATGTGACTGACTGGTATGCGCGGGAGCGTCCAAAGAGATGTAATGAATCCTTATAGTGGGTAGGGGAGGAGAGGCAGGCTAAAATGATACAAAAAGCGAGGATTTGGGAAGGCTGAATTGCATAGGAATACTCGATAGTATCCAACTCCAACTTTAGTGACGAGGAAGCTATGTCTGACTTCGTAAATCTAGACTCTATATTAAAAGATAAATCTTTATTAGAGAGTAATAAAATCATACCTGAATTGTTTGACACATTTAGCTTCCGACCAAGAGTTGAGATCAAAATGGAAGATCTCATTGTCAAGTGGGATGCGATAGTGGGGTTGCTCTTCTTCTTCATCCAAGTGCCATGCAAAGCACTTCCGGGTCTGTATAAACCGATGTGAAATGACTTGAGTTGTAATAGACGTGAGAGCAGATGTGCATGCAGCAACCGAGAGAGCTGTATTATTGTTATTCATGGTACCAGTTCAGGCTATTGAGAGTCAAGAGTTTTGGTGGTTTGTTTACTTGTACATCGGGTAAGAAAATTTTATCAATCACAGCCCAGATGACACAAATGGACCATGGTTGCTAAATCTCTCGGGTGCTTGATAGCATACCATTCCACTTTCGTTACCCTAGCTTGCCTCTTGCCGAACCAGCTAAATCCTCCTATTATAGTGGCATGGTATGAATGTGGTACATTGATTAGTTCTTCCCCCGAATCTGTCCACCCCTTAACCGATCCACGAGACAAGCAATTAGAGGAAGTTGGCTTGGCGGCAGGTGGGTGGTTTTTCCGCTCGTTCCTTCGTTACATCGTTCCTTTTCTCCTCTTCCCTTCTTTATTTCTAAGATGGTCACTCAACATAGCACAACATAGCATAGCAACGTCAAGGAAAAGTGAAGAAAGAAGCCCTTCCAGCCCGACAGACAGGTATGAAGGGTGGTAAAAAAGTTAAAAAAAATAAAATATTTTCCGAGGCAAGCTAAAAGGAAATGGAATAGGAATCAATTGTAGAGGAGAAAAATGAAAACCCAGAAAAAAAATAAAAATAAAAAAAGACAAGACAAGAGCGAGAAAAAGCAAAGCTGGGCTATTTTAACAAAAGAGTTTGTAACTGTGACGTACTGTTAGCTTATTTGCGTCCCGATGGGGGGGTGGGGAGTGTGGTTAGAAGGAAACCTACTATCTCTTCCACGCGGGCCAGGAGGCTCTCTCCGCGCGCTCGTCCGCAAGGATCCGCTCGAGGTCAATTTCTCTACGCCCGGAGACAAGGTCCATCTTCATCGAGCGGATGAATGGTGTCTTAAAGTAGATCTTGTAAGGGATGTAGAAAGAAAGGACGATAGGAACAGCAAGGTAAACGGAAAAAAAGCCGTGAGCGCTGGGCTTTTCACCAATGGGCCAGACGGCGACCCAGAATTGAGCGACAAGAACAAGGCAATTGAGGAGAAATCCGAGCCACGATCCAATGACTCCGGGTTGTGAGGTGAATGCCAACTCATCGAGGGTGTGACCCTGCTTCTTCCATCCGTGACGGAAACGAATGTGCGCGAGGCAAATGGATCCCCAGGTGAAGATGGAGGACAAACCGGAAATGGCCAACATCCATGTGAACGCCTCGCCCTGCTTGTTCGAGGCGGCGAGGTAACTGAGGAGACCGAGAAGAGCGGAAAGTGCGATACCAACCATAGGACGACCGCGGCGATCAATGAAGGCGAAGATACGGGGGGCTTGGCCTTGTTCGGCCAAGGCAGCAAGAGTACGCGAAGAGCCGTAGACGGAGGAGTTGCCGACGGAAAGAACAGCAATCATGATGACAACGTTCATGATTGAGGGAAGGACTTTGATTCCTGCATCGTTAATGGCAATGACGAAAGGAGAAGCCTTAGCATCAGCGCTCGAGCTTCCACTGAGGAGGCGATTATCGGTGTGCTTAACGAGCAATCCAATGAGGGTAAGGGAGACGATGTAGAAGAGGGTGATACGCCAGAAAACCTGCTTGACGGCAGTGGGGAGGGACTTGCGGGGATTGGCAGTTTCGGCAGCGGCAAGACCGACCAATTCGGTTCCGGCAAAAGCGAAAGCCGCCGTAACGAACACACTGCAGAGACCTTTGAACCCGTGATTGAACGCTCCGGGATCTTTCCAGTACGCGCCTCCAATGTATGGACGGTCTGGAACACCTCCACAGTTAATGATAATGCCGAGGATGCTGTGGCTAATCAGTACGCCATTGCCAAGTGGGCTGCTTTTGGGAGTTAAAATGTCTTACATGAAACCGATGACGGCGATAACCTTGATGAGCGAGAAAACAAATTCTGCTTCGCCATAACCCTTAACCCCAAATAGGTTGATCGAGACAATCAAGAGCCAGAAAAGAGTGACCCAAACAGCCTTATTGACGGGAGAATTCCAGTATTCAATAGTAATCGTAGCGGCGACAATTTCGAGCGGTAAAACGATAAGCCATTGCATCGCATAGCTAAAATTCCAGACATCGTTAGCAAAAGCGTCCAATAGTTGATTACAAAATAGGAGACAGGGGTAATTCTTACTTCCATCCCATAGCGAAACCCCAAGCTGGATCTAAAAACCTAGTAGAGTATGCAGCGAAAGAACCAGCAACAGGGAACAAGACAGCCATTTCACCAAGAGCGTGAACGACACAGAACAACATGGCACCAATGAGAGCGAAAGCAATAAGCAGGGAAGCGGGACCACCAGTGCTCAGAGCAGTACCAGAGCCAACAAAAAGACCAGTGCCAATGGAACCACCAATAGCAATCATCTGCAGATGCCTTCCCTTCAGCTTCCTCGAAAGAGGAGACTCGGCAACATTCAATGCGGCCTGCTCGACATCAAAGTGACCGGCATCAGTAGCGGCAGCCTTCTTTCTGGCAGCTTGGATGGGATGGGGCTTGAATCCATCAATAAGGTCTCCAATAAACCCTCTGGATGATGGTAAAACTGTGTTAGTCTCCCCAGTTTCGGTGGTGGGAGAGTATGCGGGAACTGTGTCCTTCTCAGTAGACATGATGGATAATTGCTAACCCCTGATCCAACTACTTGATTCTTGATTCTTCTCTTCCTTTCTGTCGGATCACCTATGTAAGTGGAGAGGGGAGGGGGAGGAAGCAGGAGGGGAAATGAGCGAGGAAGGTAAGTGGTGGGTGAGAAGGATTGGGGCGGGAAGAAAGCGAAACTAGGCCCTCGTGGAAGGGGGAGGGAAGGGTTTAAGTATGACCAGCGGAGTAGGCACCGTAGGGAAGGGATGGCGAGACGATTTTGGGTGGAACACGAGAGGGTGAACTACGTTCTAGAGATATGGATGGATGGGGGGGTAGACACAGGCAACGGTAGCGGTAGCAGAAGCAAGCTACTTGGCAATTCACAAAGTATCCGGACACATTTATTTGATTAAGACCTGTGTTGGCCGGCGGTGTCCGAATTCTTTATTAACTGCCAAGTACACCATACAAAATTCCCGGACAGGCCGAGCTCTTTACTAACTTCTGTTTAGAGAAGCTTTATAGAAGGAATTGAGCAGCGTAGGATCTCTACGGTATGTCGAGGGTAACACCTCTGAGGCTCACTCCATGCTTCCTCCCCTGACCTGGTGTTATCATGTTCCCCCCCACTCTTCCTCGTTACACGGTCAATCTTTGAAAGCTCTTGCCTTTTTTCTTCCAAAGGGACAAAAAGTTTCTCAATGGAGGGGACCGAGAATTCGGAGCTTGTGGAACTTGGACAAGTGGTCAACCGACTAAGTTGCATCTAAAAACCTGCATCCTGCGAGCACTTATAGTATCATACTTGAATCAGTAATATCACCTCACCACCAACCCCCCCTCCTACTTACTAGATGCATGTCGCACCGTATATGCAACATTTTTAAAAAGTATATATATATATAAATATGTTGCCCTCAGGCTTATAGCACTGAAGGGTGTGGTCACTCTCTTCAAGTTCTCGCGATTAAAGTTTCATCTGATAGCTATCAAGAGGGTCTAGAGAGGAGGGCGTCAACAAGTCTAGATATGGATATCTACTAGTTTATCTGCGCACACCCGAGCGGTTTTCGTGGTACCGGTAGGGTGCTGAAGGAGGGGAGGAATACTCGAGTGGGAATACTCACGCTTCGCCGTTTTCACGTTTTTGGTCGGGTTTGGCCTGCACCGAGACCGCCAAAATGTCAAAACTGTCAAAACTGCCTAGTGGCAAAAAATTGCGGCTTTGCAAGTACTCCAAGTGCCGGTTTTGGATCTGTTCCCGAGGCAGGATCTGATGCCATGCACTGGTGGCTTCCGACAGCCTAAGATGCTAATTAAATTACTGTATGATATTGGCTCGTACGTGACCCTTCACGCACTGGAACTGTGAATCCTCAGCTATTTGGGCAGGACAGCACAGTCGATCGGACGAAGGGCCCCTTGACCCTGAGCATGCTTGATTTTGGGGGACCGTGGAGCCTTCGGAATTGTGGACGATTTTTGTGTTTCCCCAATTGAATTTGGTGGCTGAAAATATTTGTATCTATTGTACTAACTGCAGTGATAGCGAAGTAACAATGATGAACTCAATATATCTTGAAGACTTTAGATTAATCCAAGCTTGCGCGCTCTTTCTAACAAGAAGGCGGTTTTTTTTTTTTTGATTTAAATCATACTTCATTATTTTTTAACTAGGTTAAGATGTCGCATACAGCAAACTAAGCTATGGCGTAAGAAAACCTATAAAGCAAACTACAAAGCCACTACAAAATCCTCCTTTTCCAACAAGATTGCCCTATAACATATAAAACTTATTTAAGAAATAACTCAAACATGCACCCTAAGCGGTGACTAACAACAAATGGTACTTCAAAAACTAACCGAAAGATCAATCCTAATCCCGCTATGTTTTTATGGAGGATGTTTTATGCACTGAGCAGGAGATTTTTGTTGGTAAAGGGGCCCGGGGGCCCTTCGAATTTAGTCGGAGTCCGAGGAGACCGAAGGGAGAGGGTATCCTGGCGGGGACGCACGAGGGAGGTATGGAGAGGGAGGTGGAGAGGGGGCCATGGGGGGCGGTGAGCCAGGGAGGCAAAATCCTGTGTTTGGCGGGTAGTTCAGGCGCGCAGCGTGAATGAAGGAGCGGAGTTCAAGTAGGAGGGGGACCGAGGTCCAAAGTGGGGCGTCCCGATCGCAGGACTTAACCGAGGGCATGTGGGTGAAGCGGAGGGCTTGGGTGGCGGGGCAGAGGAGTACGGCATGCTCCATGTTTTCTGGGTTGGAAAGGCTCTAACAAGAAGGCGGTTTTTTTTGATTTAAATCATACTTCATTATTTTTTAACTAGGTCAAGATGTCGCATACAGCAGGCTAAGCTATGGCGTAAGAAAACCTATAAACCAACAACAACAAACACACTTTTTATGAAATCCTTCTTTTTCCAACAAGATTGCCCGGTAACATATAAAACTTATTTAAGAAAAAACTCAAACACGCACCCTAAACGGTGACTAACAACAAAAGGTATTTTGTAAAGACTACCCGAAAGATCAATCCTAATCTCGCTATATCTTTGTGGAAGGTATTTATACAACGCGTAGGGGTTTGCGTAGGTTCCAAGGCCCCGGGGCCTTTCCTATTCAGAGTCCGAGGGAGCCGGAGAGAGAGGGTAACCTGGCGGGGTGCTGCGAGGGAGGTATGGAGAGGCCGGCGGAGAGAGGGTCGCAGGGGGTGGTGAGCCAGGGAGGCGGAACCCTGTATTTGGTGGGTAGTTCAGGCGCGCAGCGTGAATAAAGGAGCGTAGTTCAAGCAGGAGGGGGACTGAGGTCCAAAGTGGGGCGTCCCGGTCGCAGGACTTAACCGAGGGCATGTGGGTGGATCGGAGAGCTTGGGTGGAGGGGCAGAGGAGAATGGCGTGTTCCATGTCTTCTGGGTCGGAAAGACATCTTCTGCAGGTAGGGTCTGTTTCGGCCGAGGACCAGGTGGGGTGGGCCGCAAGGTAGCTT
>QLOI01004124.1:0-22807 GCA_003313605.1 Tuber umbilicatum | reverse complement strand
CTAACAGGACAGCGATATGAAGAGTTTTCTCCTGCAGTTGATTGCATGTATCAGGATACTGCACGAACACTTCACGTCGGATAATGAACTAGCAGAGCCGGCGAACATTCGGTGGATTGTTAGCCCGAGGCCCAGAGGAGATGGGCATGCTCGCGATGGTGGTGAGCTTAGGAGTGATGGAGAGGAGCTGGCAATATAATTCTACTTAAGTATATGCGAGACCTCTTCTCCTAAGACAATCAACTATCCTCTCGAGAACTTATTGAGTAAAGCTGCGGCTTAACGATATTAAGTTTCACCGTTAATGTTTTTCTCTCTTACATATTTGTTCTTCACTTTGCGTACGAAGAAAGCTTCGGTACGGCCGCATCCTTGGGATCCATCTTCCCACAGGGAGCCCCCGTTACAGAGGATGAGTGGCAAGAACGAAAAAACGTGTTGGCAGCCCCGGAACGAGACGGTGGGTCGTTACCAGACCCATGGAAATCAATAAAAGGGTATCAATACAACAAAAACCGGCTCTACTTACCCAACAACGACGAACTATGAATGGTAATCGCGAATGGATGTCATGATTCGAAGGTGGCAGGACATTTTGGCTAAGAAAAACACCCGCGAAATTTTCACCCGGGATTTAGACTGGAAAGGCTTGGCATGCTGGATAAAGGATTATGTGCGGCCATGCAAAGAGTGTCAACAAAAACAAGTCTCCACAACTCACCAGGATCGTGCTGTTACAACCATTGCAAGTCCCTTATACGGCATGGGCATGGATCTCTACGGACTTCATTACCCATCTGCGGGAGTCACGAGGACAGATACAAATTATAGGTGTAGTGGACCCACTCACTAATAGGGCCCACTTCATCGGCCTACAGGAAAATTCAACCGCCAAGGATGTAGCAAAGGCTTTCCTACAGGAAGTATGAGAACTACACAGGCTGCCAACAGAGATAGTATCGGACATGGACGGAAAGTTTTCGTGAGAATTCTGGAAAACATTATGCAAGCTATGGGGAATAAAATGTAAAATGTCAACCGCTTACCACCCGCAAACTGATGGACAAACTGAGAGAACCAACCTAGTATTGGAAGGCTGCCTCCGGAATTTTGTTGATTATGATCCAGACAACAGGTATCAACAGCTTCTTCTAATAGCACAAGCATACAACAACTCCTCTACGAACACACGTAAAATGTCACCGTTTGTTGCTAATTATGGATTCTAACCACAGACTGAGTGGATGAAAGAAAGTGAAGCTCAAAATCCAGGACCAACGATGTACGCACCTTGGACAAAAGCGATCTCCTAAAAAGCTGTAGAATCATAGGAACATGCCAGGGAAGCCATGAGGAAATACTACAACAAAAAGGGAATGGAACATCCAGATATAAAAATCGGGTACCAGTTGATATTAAATGCAAAAAACATTTGCTACAAGCGACCAGCCAAAAAGCTGAGCCCTGAGCAATGTGGAGCATTCGAAGTTCTAGAAAAAAGAGGATGTTCATCATACAAACTTGGCATTTCCAACCGATAGCATATCCAACCAGTATTCCATGTATCAACACTGAAACCCTAGCGAGCCTCAACTCGCGCAGGAGGAGAACAACCACCACAAGCCCTTGAGGAAACCGAGTGAGATATTGAATGGCAGGTGAGGAAAATAGTCAAGAGTGAAATAATCTTGTACACTAGATGGTTTTGCGGATGCAATGTTGGGATATGCGAATTGAGATATTTTGTGAAATGGAAACGTTGTTCAGAGGATGAGAACACCTGGGAACCAACAGAAAGCATGGAACATGTTCAGGAGTTGGTGGAGGGTTTCCATAGAGGAAACCCGGAAATGCCAGGAAGGGCAAAGGTAGAATAGTTTGAAAGGTTTTCCTGCCATGGCCAAGCAAACACGGAAGGTTTTTTACCCTACAATACTCAGTTTTAGAAGGAATAATGAGGAACAGAAGAAAGGAAAGACACGTGAAGAGCTCTTAAAGGAGGGATCTTGTGTTAGCCATATGAGGTTCCAATTCCCTACTTAGGGACCGATATAGGGATCGGACGTCGCCTGCAGTGTGGTGTGTTGTTGCTAGTTACCAGCAAAAGTTCCAGAATGGGCAGCATCCCCATAGCACCATATATGTCGTCACCGTCCGTCTGCCAGGAATGTGTTCGAAGGATATAAGAGTGTTATGGGTAAACAACTTGAAGCTCAGGAGCGTAAGGTTAAGCGTTTTTAAGTGTTAGATAACGGAGTCATGTCAGGAAGGCGTCGTGATTATATCGCTTATACTCATTTCGCTAAAACTACTAAGAGTATGAAGTGTAAGTGATAACTTGTTATATTGATAATATCTCTTTTGCGTTGCTGTCGGTTCTAATTGCTTGGGAGGAACTACTATATTTATATCCCACGTGAGTTTCCACGGCCAGTACATCTAATACCTACACTAACTAGGTACCTCAGCAACAACTGGTATTCTTTCTTCTTCACAATCTTAAGTGCGAACACTTGTAGACCCTGTATAATTCCACGCTTCTGATCATTGGGGCTATTTTACTTTGTCTTCCTGAGGGTGTGCGAGACTCTGCCAGTCAAAAGTAAACGATGCCCTTGCCATATCAACTTAAATCTGAGTATGCCCCCCAAATGCGAACATACTAGTTGTTCCTCTGTTATTGAGGTGATAAGTCTCAATTTCAGACAACGGTGACAACAGAGAGGCATGACAGCATTATCTTTACGTAGAGTTGGTAGGCTTAGTACTCCATCGCTTCTTTGATTTGCCTTACGAGAATGGGCTTTTACCTACATCTCCTTTACTCCCGTCCATTCTTGCCGACCTATGACTTAATTGTAGTCCGTCAACGTGAAGCGTTATTGTTTTCTGATTCGGTAGGCTTTTCCGCTCACGCAGATATCATTTGCATCATAGCCTGGATTCCAGCTGTATGAGCAGTGCACTCTACCCCTCTCATATATCCTGCGAACAGATTCCGGTCGGACGGACGGCGACAATGTGTACGTTGTTATGGGGGAGCTGCCAATTTGGCGAATTTTGCTGCAAACTAGCAACTTCACACCTTGCTGCAGGCGACGTCCTGGCCCTGTATCAGGGCGAGAGTGGGGTGTTGGAATTGCATATGCCTAACACAAGCTCCCTGCTCCCAAAGCTCGTCACTAGTCTTATAATTTTCCTATATTATTTCTAGAACTTAGCACTGTAGGGTAAAAAACCTTCCGTGTTTACTTGGCCAAGGCAGGAAAACCTTTCTGTTACGGGTAACCAACTGGGAGCACAGTAGAGTTAGGTTAAGCGTTTAAGTGTTTGATAACGGAGTCATGTCAGGAAGGCGTTGTGTTTTTATCTCTAATACTTGTTTCCCTAAAACTACTAGGCGTATGAAGTGTACGTAATAACCTGTTATGTTGATATGATTACTACTCCTTTGCTGTCATTTCTAATAGCTGGGGAGGAACTCTTATATTTATATGCGGCGTGAGTTTCCACGGCATGTACATCCAGTGCCTATATTAACTAAGTACTTTCGCCATCACTAGTCGTCTTTCGTCTTATCAATCTTAAGTGCGAGCACTTGTAGACCCTGAACAATTCCGCACTTCTAATCATTTGGGTTATTTTACTTTGTCTTCCTGCTGATGTGCATGCCTCCGCCAGTCAGAAGCAAACGATGCCCTTGCCATAGGAACTTTAGTCTGAGTATGCCGCACAGATGCAAACACAGTAGTTGTTCCTCTGTCATTGAGGTGTTTAGTCTCAATTCCTGACAACTGTGATAACACAGAGGCATGACAGCATTATCTTTATGTCGAGTTGGTAGGTATAGTGCTCCATCGCTTCTTCGATTTGCCTAGCGAGAATGTGCTTGCAGCTACGTCTCCTTAACTCCTGTCTCTTTTGCAGACCTATGACTTAATAGTAGTCGGTCACCGTGAAGCATTATTGTTTTCTTATTCGGTAAGCTGTTCTGCTCATGCAGATATCATTTGTATCATATACTGGATTCCAGTTGCCAGAGCTGTGCATACTACCCCTCGCATATATCCTGTGAACAGCCTCCGCTCGGACAGACAGTGATGACGTATACACTCCTATGAGGTTGCTGCCAATTATGCGATGTTTGCTGGTAACTAGCGACTTCATACCATACTGCAGGAGACGTCCGGGGCCTTCATTGGGGCCAGAGGGAGGTGTTGGAATTGCATATGCCTAACACGAGCTTCCTCCTACACAAGCTTGTCACCAGTCTTGTCATTTTCCCCTATTCTTTCTAGAACTCAGCACTGTAGAGTAAAAGACCTTCCGCGTTTACTTGGCCATGGCTGGAAAACCTTTCGCACTGTTCTACCTCTGCCCTACCTGGCATTTCCGGATTTTCTCCATGAAAACCTTCCAACAACTCCTGAGCATGGTTCATACACTCGTGTAGTTCCCTGGTGTTCTCATCCTCTGAACAACCTTTCCATCTCAGAGAATACCTTAGGTCTCTCATCCGACCATTTCGTCCGCAAACCCTCCTAGTGTATGAGATTATTTCGCTCTTCCCTATTTTCTCAACCTCCCATTCCAATTCTCACTAGATTACCTCAGGAGCTCGTGTAGGTTGCTCCCGTCTTGCACGAATGGACGCTAGGTAAGGTTCCAGTAATAATACATGAAATCCGCGATGAATATGCCAATGGTCGGAAATATTTAATTTGTACGATGAACGGCCTCTTTTCTCCAAAATCTCGAATGGTCTATAAAGTTTGGGACTTAACCTTTTTGATGGTCGTTTAGTGAGGATGTTTTTTGTGTTCAACATCACCTTATCACCAATTTTGATGTCTGGTTGTTCCATTGCCCTTTTATTATAATATTTTCTCTTGACTTCCCTGGTACGTTCCAAGGTCATGGTTGCTTTTTGGTTTATGGTCTTCATCCAGTGTGCGTATATCGTGGCTGCATGATTTGAACCTTCTTTTTCCTTCTTCCATTCTGTCTGTGGATGGAACCCATAGTTTGCGAAAAATGGCCACATTTGGTCTACGTTTGTGGCAGAGTTATTCTATGCGTGTTCCGCTAATGGGAGTAGTTGATACCAATCATCCTGATCGCATTTGACAAAATTTCGCAGATAACCATTGAGTACTTGGTTGGTTCTCTCGATTTGTCAATCCGTTTGTGGGTTGTTTGCGGTTGACATTTTTCGCTTTATTCTCAACTTCTTACACAGCGATTCCCAGATTTCTCCGGAAACCTTTGCGTTCATGTCCGATACTATCTCGGATGGCAACCCGTGTAGTTTCCATACTTCCTGTCAGAAGCATTTGGCCACATCTTTGGCTCTCACATTTTCAAGTAGACCGATGAAATGGGCCATTTTGGTGAATCGGTCTATTACAACCATAATTTGAGTGTGTCCTTGTGATTCTGGTAGGTGTGTTATAGAATCTGTAGATATTGATGCCCAAGCCGCGTAAGGAATTCGTAGAGGTTTTAACAATCCGTACTTGGCGTGATGTGGAGATTTATTGTGTTGGCATTCGTCACATGATCGTACGTAATCATTATCCAGTTAGCCAACCCTTTCCAGTAAAAATCTTGCAGGATTATTTCTAGTGTTTATTCCTATCCAAAATGTCCTGCCACCTTAGAATCAAGATATCCTTTCCAGATTACCGTCTGCAGTTCTTCATTGTCGGGCACGTGGAGTCGCTTTTTATACTATAGAAACCGATCGATTGTCTTCCCCTATTTGGTTAAGGTCCCCCCGTTTCGTCCCCATGTTTCCAATTCCCATTTTCGTTCTTTCCACTCTTCATCTTGTTCCGCAGCAGCTAGGCCTTAGTCAAGGAATTCGGTAGCGAACACCTTCATTTCTATCCGTGCTAGTGTGGAGTTTGACATCACGACTAATTCCTGTTTTGACTGGGGGTTGCGTAGTTCATCCAGTTTGTCGCAATAACTATTAGCTTCTGCATCTGCTTGCAGTATTCTTTTCGTAGTCATTGTTGGCTCTGTTTCTAGCGTTCGAGTTGTAATAAAATCGGTGCTTCCGAAACCTAGGCCTACAGGCTATGTTTGATCTAACTCCTTGACTTCCATCAATTTGGAGGTGTCAATTTGAGTTACTATTACTTGCGCTATGCGGTCAACCTTGCGTATTCGATAGTTCTTGAAATGATGGTTTCGCAATAATACCTTGAGTTCAGCTGTATAATCTGCATCAATGACTACAGCTCTTGCCTCAATTCTGTTCTTACTTGCTAGTCCACTGAGAGACGTGACTTTTCCGTATGTTCCTCGTGGTAGTCTGATAGCTATCCCTGTCGTGACCAGCCGTTGTCCTTTTGCCGGAAGTGGGGCATCGTTTAATGCATGGAGGTCGTGACTGGCAGCCATTCTTGATCCTTTAGTTGGCATCATAGCTGCTTTACTCAATTTCTTGATACGTATGTTGTGAAGCTTTGGTAATTCTTCCTCTATCTCTATCCCTTCATCTTCGTCCTTCTCCACTGATGTCAACAAGATTTGAAAATGTTCTGGTTTTATTATAGACTGTTCGCTAGGTGCAGCTCCCTCCTCTAGACGGTACTCCGGCCGTCTACTTAAGGCATCAGGTTTACCTCCTCTTTTACCTGGTCGGTATAAGATTTTTAAATTTTACTCCCGTAGGGCTTGTGCCCACCAGATCTGCCTTCCATTGCATTTTTTTTTTGTCAGGAAATGTTGCAGGTTTTGGTGGTCGGTATAATCTGTAACAGGTTTACCGGTCCTTAAGAGGTAGTGTCTACATTCCTTGAATGCTTCCATTATTGCTAGTAATTCTCTATCGTGAGTTTCGTAGTTCTGTTCCGGGGAGTTCAATTTTCGTCCATGGAACAAAACCGGATGCAGTTTCTGGTCTTGAAATTGGGATAGAACGCATCTGTGGGCGAAGTCGCTTCCGTCCGTTTTGACTACTGGGTCTAATCCAGGATGAAAATGACAAAGTATGGGTGCAGTAACCAATCTTTCGTTCAAGATTTCGAAGGCCTTGTTTTTTTCGGTACCCCAACAAAAGTTTTTTGGGTTACCTTTTACGGTTTCCGTGATTGGCTTGCAAATTGCAGAGAAATTTTGAATGAGACGTCCGTAAAAATTAGGTAATGCTATAAAGACTTGGACTTCCTTAACCGAAGTGGGTGTCTTGCATTCTCTTATGGACTTAACTTTTCTTTTGCACAATTCTACTTCTTCGGTATTGACGATGTAAGTGAGAAATTCAACTTCTTTGACATGAAATACTGATTTTTCTAGGTTGGCCGCTAGCTAGTTCTCTTTTAGTTTCTGCGGAACCTTTATACCAAGTTGAACATGGTCCTTTTCGTTTTCCAGATAAATCAGGATGTCATCAAAGTAGACAACGGCGCCTTGGTCTAAAAATTCACGCAGTATTTCATTCATCATTGATTCGAAGGTAGCGGGCCAGTTAAGTAATCTGAAATGCATTACCAGGTATTCATAATGGCCGTAACGGCATCAGAACGCTGTTTTCCATCAGTCTCCTTCGCCTATTCTTACCAAGTAGTATGCTTTTTTAAGGTCTATCTTGGAGACAATCTGGGATCCTTCCACACGATCTCAGAGTTCCCTCTTGATAGGTATTGGGTATCTATCCGCGATGGTAACAGAGTTCAACCCTCGGTAGTTGACTACTAGTCGAAGTTTGCCATCTGCTTTTGGCACGAAAAGGATCAGGGCCCCCGCAGGTGATTGACTGGGTCGGATTTTCCCCTCCTGTAGTAATTCATCCAAGTACTTCCTAAGTTCCTATAGTTGAATTACCAATAACAGGTAAAATGGCCGCCAAGGCGGTTCTTCTCCATCCTTAATTCTGATGGCTTCATCCCATTTTCTTCTAGGTGGCATTTGCGGGGCAACTTCCTCCCCGAATAATTGAACATAATCGTGGTATTGGTTGGGGACCTTATGTATGATGTTCTCGACTGGTTCGTCCTTGCACTGTATTCGTCCTATGACCTGTGCCTTTTGATCAAAGACTACCGTTTCGTCATACTCCCACATATCCCCCATTCCTTCATCGATGTCGTGGTCCTGACATGATATTTCGGCAAAATACTACTTTTCCGGTTGTACACTATTCATCAAGTCCTGTTCCTTACACCACCGCAATGGAATAATAAGGTCATAGTTTCCTACATTTGCAATTTCACAGGAGATCTCCCATTGGTTAAAGTTAGTCCACGTTTCCAACAAAATTGGGCAAGTAAAATGTTGACCGCCACTTGCGTTAGCCGAATCATTGAATCCTAAGATTTCTGTAGGATACTGTCTTATTTTATAGAGAATATTATATTCCCTTACGAGACGAGCGTTGATTAGGAAGATATTAGAACCAGAATCTAATAACACGCGAACCAGGATTCTTTTTCCTTCCGTCTCGAGGTGTGCGATACCATCTAGGCAGTTGTATCATCTTGGTCGCCGCGTTTTTGGTTTTTTGCGGACGTTAACGAATGTGTCGGCCTTTCGTTTTTGGGATATTGTGTGGATGTTTGTGACCATTCCCGCCTTGTTTCGGTCAATCAGACCTCCTCCGCCAAACTAGTTCCTATTAGCCTTTTCTTTAATAGGGTTCTTATCTTGGTCTTTGACGTTTCACCAACACTCGAGGAGAGAGCGAGCAGTTATTGGGTTGCGTGCCCTTCCTTTTCATCCACAACTTTCGTCAGCGGGCAGCCCACTACTAGTGGTCTTTACCGCTTGCCGAAGGGTTCCTTCTCATCCTGCCTTTACAACTTGCAGGTCCTGTCTAGGGTGTATCCACGATCGTCCAGATAGGTACATAGTATTACCGCCGGGTTCATAGGGATAGCCGATTACCATGTTCTATCCTTCCCACGCTAGTTCTCCACCCTCACTTCATGAGATCATATCCGTTACTGAATTCATAAGTCAGTACTGTCTAATCAATTCGAGGGAGACTGTGCTTGTGAGAAGCAGGCCTAGAGCCTTGTCTTGAGTGCATCCGATGACGGCTCTTGATTGAAGTATGCCTTGTTACTCCCCCAGTCTTCTCCCTCGCCCCTACTCACTCTCACTATTACAATTTCTCCTAACTTCATTTCAATCCCCAGCTGGTCCTTATCGCAGAACTTTAAGTTCCCGGAACACGTGTCCGACTACCATCATTTATTTTCCTGGTTGATGTGTCGGTGGTCCTTAGCACCGGTGAGTGGGAGAGGTGTTCCTCCCCTCGTTTCTTCGATTCCTATAGACCTGTGTGCCTATTTAGCACCAGTCATATAGACTACCCAATCACCTTCGCCGTCGGTGCCAAATTCCCTCAGTCCTCCATTTCATGATCAGAAAGGTTTTCCCGAACTCCTATGGGCCTTTCGATCCGGGTCACTTAAGCCTTTTGCGTGGGTGGTTGGTCTCCATTAACCCAATTTACTCGTAGACGTCCTTTATTTCGTTGGTGGTCATTGCGATCCTCCTTACGAGTACCTTTCCAAGGAGCCCCTTGGATTGCCGTTACTTGCATATCCTTTCGGCAAGTTTTCCATTTGTTGTTAGTTAACCCATATCGTGTATACACCATATTTTTCTTTCTTTCATCATTGAGATTTTGCGATATGCCCTTCTGCATCCTTTCCCATTCCGTGGTGCTTCCAGACTTTTACTGCCTTATTCGACGTTGCGGTCCTACCGACTTGTTTGGCTGCCTTATATTCTGCGCGCTCTGCTTTGGTGTATTGCTTCCACCTTTTGATGATTTTGGTTCCCCCCATTTCCTTACCGCGGTTCTTTCTCTTTATCCTCTTGCCGTGGCTCTCTCTTGTAGAAACTCGTTGATCCAGTTTCCCTTCTTCATAATGTTCACCGCATTCCCTTAGTGCACTTAACCATTCTTCATCCAGGTCTTATTTTTTCAAGGATAGTCGTTCCAGTATTTGTAGTGGTACCGTTTCCTCTAACCTTCTTCGCCATGCATTACCCGCTAAATTTACCTTGATGTTGAGGTTCTCCATTTTTAATCAGAGGGTAGAAATCCCCCCCTCGTATTTAACCTTATTCATATCGCGTAGTGCTTCACGGGCCTCTGCGGTATTAGCGTATCGATTTGTAATTTCCTGACAGAAACGTTGCCAAGGGATAAGTCCTTCAATTTTCTTGTGGCCTGGTTCACCGGTCATGGTGCATCGTTACCAATTTGTGAAGTGCGCAAGGTTCTCTCCCTTTGTCCGACTTATAGCATATTGTATTCTATGCATATGTTTTTCCCAATGGTACAGGTTTCGTCGGAAATAGTCTTCGCATTGGAGTAACCAAGTCTTCACATTTTGGTAGTCCTTTGCTTCCAAGATTTGTGGTGTTCTGGCGTCTTTCCTTTTTGCACCGGCCAGTCCTTTACTAACCGCTTCTATCAGCAGTTGTATTCTTTCGTAGTCCAGGTCTTCCTTGGGCGTCATTCCTCGCCTGGCTCGTTGTTGTCTTTATTTCCACCTTCGTCGGCCTTTGTTGGGGTTCCTGTAGCTTTCGTTATCTGAAGAACTACGTGATGAGCTGTCGTCGTCCTCGTCTCCCGGATGCCCTGGGTTATCTCTTGCACCGTGTGGCGGTCCTTGCCCTCCACCACTAGGCCCTGCTTCTGCCTCTTGTCGTTGAGGGGCCTTTCCTTTTCCTTTTTAATTCTCTTGAAAATATTGGCTGCCCTTATGTGGAGGGATCCAAGGTGGACTGCTTCCTCCTCGGTCCGCACCTGATGGTCGCTGATTAACCTGTGCCGACAAATTATCCATTATTCTTTTCAATTCCCGGATTTCTGCATCCTTCGAGGCCTCGAAGTCCCTGTTGACATGCTTGTTTCTTGCTATTTGTGCCCTCACATGGTCGTTTTCTTCCTTTCGCGTAGCTAGCTCCCTTACCAATTCGTCCCTGTGTGATTGTAGGGTGTTAACTTCATTTGCCAATATAAGGTCTGGGGCAAGCGATTGTGCATCAGTTGTTCCTACGTTGCTATGCAAATGCTGGCTAACATCTTGTTGTCACTCCTGCTGCTGCCGAATCTTCCTTTCTTCCGTTATTCGTCTCAGCTCGGACCAGTTCCATGCTTTACCAAGTGCTGAAGTACCCATTTCTAAGTTCTTCTAGATATTTTCTACCTCCTCATCGACTAGTTCCTCTTCTTCCTTAACTCTCGTCCAAACATCTTCCAAGTCTGCCACTAGGCGTTGTTGAGGGTTTGAGAGTGTTGAAAGCAATGTGCTGTCGATTTTGGGTTTCTTTTGCCGTCCGGTCAATACGTCCTATTACCGAATCAAACTCGGTCATGATAACTCTCGCAGTTCGTTGGGCCTTAGCTTGAGATCCTTACAGTGGGGTTGAGTATCTTTCAAGAAAACTGAGTGACCTTTTCGTTAATCCTCCTTGGGTTGGTTGTACCAAACCCCTCATCTTACACTGTGATCGTCTTTTGTCAACCCTTGATGGGGGCCGTACGACTGGAGTTCCTCTACGACTTGGAATTTAACTTCCAGGAACCGGTGGAGGTACACACGTTGTAGTTGAAACTTGGTCAACTTCTTCATCATCCAAGCTTTCTCCTATGACTTCGTCTTCTCCCATAATCCTCACCAGTCTTAATGCCATATCTGAGTAGTTTCCAGGGCTACAGTTTGAACTGCTGATTTGTGATAGAAAAGGAATCGTTCGGTCATCCAACCGTTCTTTTCAATTGTATAGCGTAGGATTTTTACAGTTGATGGTTTTACCCCACTAGCCTTAATCCTCTGGCGTATCCTATGCAAGGGATATCGTAGTTGATCCACGCCGTACGGTTACCAGCTACGAGGGGCTCTTTTTGCCAGTGGTATAGAAGTATTCTTGTCGTCGAAGTTAAGAATAATTTCACATATGGGCTATTTCCAGATAAGTAACTGTGGTGATTTTTCGACTTAATAAGGTATTCGCTGCTGCACTGTTTTGGGACTCCTTTTGTTTTATTTGACTACCGGAGGTTCAATAGAACAAGCTAGTGTAAGGCTACCTTACAGGTCTGGCTCGAAATCGTCGTAATCCTCTTCGTCCTTAGGAGTTGTTAAATACCCGGGAAGAACTTCAGAAAGATTTTGCGTAGCCGGTGTGTCTCCTAAGATGAAGAACAAGTAATAGCAATTGACAATAGCAAGTATTGTCAAGATCATTTGACACCGTTGGGGCATATCGTGCCTCAGTAACACAGAGACTATCAATATAGTGTTACGGGTAACCAACTTGGAGCTCAGTAGAATAAGGTTAAGCGTTTAAGTGTTTGATAACGGAGTCGTGTCGGGGAGGCGTCGTGTTTTTATCGCCAATACTCGTTTCGCTAAAACTACTAAGAGTATGAAGTGTAGGTAATAACTTGTGATATTGATAAGATCTCTTCTCCATTACTGTCTTTTCTAATAGCTGGGGAGGAACTCTTATATTTATATCCCGCGTGAGTTCCCGCGGCATGTACATCTAGTGCCTATACTAACTAAGTACTTTCGCCATAACTAGTCGTCTTTCATCTTATCAATCTCAAGTGCGAACACTCGTAGACACTGAACAATTCCACACTTCTGGTCATTTGGGTTATTTTGCTTCGGCTTCCTCAGGGTATACGAGACGCCGCCAGTCGGAAGTAAACAATGCCATTGCCATATGATCTTTAGTCTGAGTTTGCCGCCCTGATGTCAACACACCAGTTATTCCTCTGTCTTTGAGGTGATCAGTCTCAATTCCTGACAACGGTGACAACACAGAGGCATGACTGCATTATCTTTAAGTCGAGTGGGTAGGCTTAGTGCTCCATCGCCTCTTTGATTTGCCTTGCAAGAATAGGCTTGCAGCTACGTCTTCTTAACTCCCGTCCGTTTTGCGCACCTATGACTTAATAGTAGTTGGTCAACTTGAACAATTATTGTTTTCTGATTCGGAAGGCTATTCCGCTCACGCAGATATCACCTGTATCATATACTGGATTCCAGTTGCAAGAGCAGTGCACACTACCCCTCTCATGTATCATGTGAACAGCTTCTGGTTGGAAAGACGGCCACGACGTATATGGTGTTATAAGGATGCTCCCAATATTGCGATTTTTGCTGCTAACTAGCAACTTCACACCGTACTGCAGGCGACGTCCAGGACCTCCATCAGGGCCAGAGGGCGGTGTTGGAATTGCATATGCCTAACACTTTCATACTATTCTACCTCTGCCCTCCCTGGCGTTTCCGGATTTTCTCAATGAAAATTTTCCACCAACTCCTGAGCATGGTCCATATTCTCTTGTAGGTCCCAGGTGTTCTCATCCTCCGAACAGTCTTTCTGTTTCACAAAATTCCTTGATTCACGCATCCGAACATTTAGTCCCCAAATCCTTCTTGTGTATGGAATTATTTCACTCTTCAATATTTTCTCAACATCCCATTCCAAATATCTCTCAATTTCCTCAGGGGCCCGTGGGGGTGGCTCTCGTCATGCAAGAATGGATGATCAGTAAGGTTCCAGTAATGATACCTGAAATACCGGATGAATATGCCAATAGTCTGAAATATTTAATCTCTGCATGAACGGCCTCTGTTCTCCAAAATCTCGGACGGTCCATAAAGTTTAGGACTTAACTTTTTAGATAGTTGTTTGGAGCGTATGTTTTTTGCATTTAACATGACCTTTCTCAGCAATTTTGATGTCTAGTTGTTCCATCCCCTTTTTATCAGAATATTTTCTCATGGCTTCCCAGGTACATTCCGGGGTCTTGGTTGCTTTTTGGTGTATCGTTTTCATACAATGTGCCTATATCGTAGCTCCTGAATTCAGAGCTCCTCTTTCCTTTATCTATTCTATTTGTGGGTGGAAACGATAGTTTGCCAAGAATGGCGACATTTTGTGTGCGTTTGTGGTTGAGTTACTGGATCTGTGTTCCGCTAATGGGAGCAGTTGATACCAATCATCCTGATCATAGTTGACAAATGTTTGCAGGTAACCTTCCAGCACTTGGTTAGTCCTCTCGGTTTACCCGTCGGTTTGCGCGTGGTATGCGGTTGACACTTTTCGCTTTATTCCCCCCTGCTTACACAGTGATTCACAGAATTCTCCAGAAATTTGTGCCTACATTTCCGATACTATCGCGGTTGATCATCCACGTAGTTTCCATACTTCCTGTAGGAAAGATTTGCCTACATCTTTGACTGTCGCATATTTGAGTAGACCAATGAAATGAGCCATTTTGGTGAATCTGTCCACTATGACCATAATTTGTGTGTGTCCTGCTGACTTCGGGAGATATTTTATAAATTTGGCAGATATTGACGCCCAAGCCGCGTAAGGGACTTGTAGAGGTAGTAACAACCTGTACATGGTCTGTCGTGGAGATTTATTGTGTTGGCATTGGTCACATGATCGTACGTAGTCATATATCCAGTTTGCCAACCCTTTCCAATAAAAATCTCGCTTGATTGTTTTATGCCCCTCTCCTGGTCTAAAATGTCTTGCCACTTTAGAATCATGGGATCCTTTCACGACTACTATACGCAGCTCTTCGTGGCCGGGTACGTAAAGTTGCTTTTTAAAGTATAGGAAACCCTAGACAGTTTTCCATTGTTTTGGTAACATCTCCCCTTCTCGTTCCAAAGCTTCCAACTCCAGTTTTCGTTCTTTCCATTTTTCGTTTTTCTTTGCAGCAACTAAGACATGATTGAGAAATTCGGTAACAAATACCTTCATTTCTATCAGTGCTAGAGTGGTGTTTGACATCAAGATTATTTTATGTCTTGACCGCGGGTTGTGTAGTTCGTCTGATTTATCGAAATATTTGTTGATTCCTATATCAGCCTGCAGTAAACCTTTCGTAGTCATAGTCGTTTCTGTTGCTAGCATTCGTGATGGAATGAAATCAGTGATTCCCAAACCTTGGCGTGTGCGCTTCGTTTGATCTAACTCCTTGACTTCTGTCAATTCAGAGTGGTCGATTTGAGTTACTATTTGTTGCACTATGCGCTCACCCTTGCGTATTTGACCATCTTTGAAACTATGGTTTCGCAACATTACCTCGAGTTCACCTGTATAATCTGCATCAATGACTCAAGCTCTAACCTCAACTCCTTTCTTACTTGCTAGTCCACTGTGAAACGCAATTCCTCCACATGTTCCTTCCAGTAGACTAATAGTTAACCCCGTGTCGACCAGTAGATGTCCCTTTGCCGGAGGTGGGGCATCATTCAATGCATAGAAGTCCTGACTGGCCGCCATTCGTGATCCCTTTGAAGGTATTACAGCTGCGTTGCTTAATTTTTCCATACGTATGTTGTGGAGCTTTGGCAATTCCTCCTCTATTTCTATTCCATCATCCTCATCGCTCTCTACTGATGTTAAAAAGATTTCAAAATGTTCTGGCTTTCAAATAGACTGTTCGCTATGCACAGCGCACTCCTCTAGACTGTACTCCGGCTGTCTAGTTTAGGCGTCAGGCTTTCCTCCTCTTGTGCCTGGTCGGTATATGATTTTGACATTATATTTTACTAGTGCTTGTGCCCAACGGATCTTCCTTGCATTCCTTTTTTTTCTTGTAAGAAAATGTGGAAGATTTTGGTGGTCCGTGTAAACTGTAACGGGTTTTTCGGTGCCTAAAAGGTAATGTCTCCATTTCTTGAATGCTTCCATTATTGCTAGTAATTCTTTATAATGAATTTCATAGTTCCACTCTGCAGAGTTTAATTTTCCTGAATAGAACACCACGGGAGGAAGTTTCTTGTCTTGAAATTATGACCAAATGTAACCGTGGTCGAAATCGCTTGCATCCGTTTCT
The DNA here is from genome assembly GCA_003313605.1 of Tuber umbilicatum. Classification (NCBI taxonomy): domain Eukaryota; kingdom Fungi; phylum Ascomycota; class Pezizomycetes; order Pezizales; family Tuberaceae; genus Tuber; species Tuber umbilicatum. The sequence goes on along the minus strand of QLOI01004124.1, from coordinate 6,963 downwards.
ACTACTATTTCTTGCCCGCGATGAAAATGACAATGTATGGGTTTGGTAAAAACCTTTCCTCCAATATTTCAAAGGCCGTGTTTTGGTTGGTGCCCCAATAAAAGTTTTTGGGTCATCATTTAAGGTTTCCGTGATAGGATTGCAAATTGCGGAGAAGTTTGAATGAAAAGTGGGTAAAAATTAGCAACTCCGGTAAAAACAAGGACGTCCTTAACTGAAGTGGGCGCCATCCATTCTCTCATGGACTTCACTTTACTTGCGCTCATTTCCACTCCTTCGGTATGGACGATTTAACCGCGAAATTCAACTTCTTTGACATGGAATACTGATTTTTCTAGGTTCACTGCCAGCGGGTTCTCTATTAGTTTCCGCAGAACATTTTCAACCAGTTGAATATGGTCCTTTTTCATTTTCCGAGTATATCAGGATGTTGTCTAAGTAGACAACAACTCTTTGGTCCATAAATGCCCCCTGTATTTCGTTCATCATTGATTGGAAAGTAGCGGGCGCGTTAAGTAATCCGAAAGGCATTACCATGTACCCGTAGTGGCCGTACCGGCATCCGAAAGCTGTTTTCCATTCGTCTCCTTCATTTATTCGCAGCAAGTAGTATCCCTCTCCAAGGTCCACTAGTGAGAAAATCTGGGATCCTTCCACTCTGTCTCTGAGTTCTCTCATGATAGGTATCAGGTATCTGTACGCTTTGGTAACTGAAGTCAAGCCTCGGAAATCGACTACTAGTCGTAGATTGCCATCCACTTTTAGGACGAAAAGAATGGCAGGGCCAGCAGGTGATTGACTTGGTCAGATTTTCCCATGTTGTAGCATTTCATCCAAGTTCTTCCTAAGTTCCTTCAATTGCATTGCCGACAAGTGGTAAATTGGGCCCCAAGGCAGTTCTTCCCATCCTTAATTCTGATGGTGTGATCCCATTTTCTACTAGGAGCCATTTGCATAGCAACTGTTACGGGTAACCAACTCGGAGCTCAGTAGAGTAAGGTAAAGCATTTAAGTTTTGATAATAGAGTCGTGTCAGGAAGATATTATGATTTTAACGCCAATACTCCTTTCGCTAAAACTACCAAGATTATGAAGTGTAGGGAATAACTTGTTATATTGATGAGATCTCTTCTACGTTGTTGTCTCTTCTAATAGCTGGGGAGGAACTCTTATATTTATATCCCGCGTGAGTTTCCGTGGCCAGTACATCTAATGCCTATACTAACTAAGTACCTACGCCATAAAGAGTCCTCTTTCGTCTTATCAATCTTAAGTGCAAACACTGGTAGACCTTGATCAATTCCACACTTCTGGTCATTTGTGATATTTTACTTCCTCTTCCTGGAGGTGTGCGAGACTCTACCAGTCAGAAGTAAACAATGTCCTTGCCATATGAACTTTAGTCCAAGTATGCCGCCCAGATGCAAACACACCAGTTATTCGTTTGTCATTGAGGTGATCAGTCTCAATTTCAGACAATAGTGACAACACAGAAGCATGACCGCATTATCTTTACGTAGAGTCCGTAGGCTAAGTGCTCAAATGCTTCTTTGATTTGCCTAGCGAGAAAGGGCTTGCAGCTACGTCTCCTTAACTCCCATCCATTTTGCAGACCTATGACTTAATAGTATTCTTTCAACATGAAGAATTATTGTTTTCTGATTCGGCAGGCTATTCTGCTCACGCAGATATTATTTGTATCATATACAGGATTCCAGTTGCAAGAGCAGTATACACTACCCCTCTCATATATCCTGCGAATAGCTTCCGGTCGCATGGACGGCGACGACGTATGCGGTGTTATGTGGATGCTGCCAATTATGCGATTTTTGCTGGTAACTAGCAACTTCACACTGTACTGCAGGCGACGTCCGGGCCCTACATCGGGGCCAGAGGGGGGTGTTGGAATTGCATATACCTAACACGAGCTCTCTCCACAAGCTGGTCATGAGTCTTTTAATTTGCCTCAATTCTGTCTACAACTGAGCACTGTAGGGTAAAAAACCTTCTGCGTTTACCGGGCCACAGCAGGAAAACCTTTCGTACTATTCTACCTCTGCCCTGCCTGGCATTTCCGGATTTCCTCAATGAAACCTTTCCACCAACTCCAGAGCATGGTCCATGCTTTCTGGTAGTTCCCAGCTGTTCTCATCCTCCGAACAATCTTTCCATGTCACAAAATACCTTAGTTCTCGCATCGGAAAATTTCGTCCGCGAACTCTCCTAGTGGATGAGATTATTTCGCTCTCCACTATTGTGTCAACCTCCTATTCCAAATCCCCCTTGATTTCCGCAGGGGCTCATGGAGGTTGCTCCCGTCCTGCACGAATGGACTCTAAGTAAGGTTCCAGTAATGATACATGAATTACCGGATGAATATGCCAATGGTCGTACATATTTAATTTGTAGGATAAACGGCCTCTTTTCTCCAAAATCTCAAATGGTCCATAAACTTTAAGATTTAACTTTTTTGATTGTCGTTTGGAGCGTATGTTTTTTGCGTTCAACATCACCTCATTACCAATTTTGATGTCTGGTTGTTCTATTGCCCTTTTATTATAGTATTTTCTCATGAATTCCGGGGTAGGTTCCAAGGTCATGGCTGCTTTTTGGTGTATCGTCTTCATCCAGTGTGCGTATATCGTGGCTCCTGGATTTTCAGCTTCCCTTTCCTTCATCCAGTCTATCTGTGGATGGAAACCATAGTTTGCTAAAAATGGGGACATTTTGTGTACCTTTGTGGCTGAGTTATTGTATGCGTGTTCCGCTAATGGTAGTAGTTGATACCAATCATCCTGCTCGCAGTTGACAAAATTTCGCAGAAAACCTTCCAGTACTTGGTTGGTTCTCTCGGTTTGTCCGCCAATTTGTGGGTGGTATGCGGTTGACATTTTCCCTTTATTCCCAACTGCTTACACAGTGATTCCCAGAATTTTCCGGAAAACTTTCCCTCCATGTCCGATACTATCTTGGATGGCAACCAGTGTAGTTTGTATACTTCCTGTAGGAAGCATTTGGCCACATCTTTGGCCGCCGCATTTTCGCGTAGACCGATGAAATGTGCCATTTTGGTGAATCGGTCTACTACAACCATAATTTCAGTGTCCTTGTGATTCTGGTAGGCGTGTTATACAATCGGTAGATCTTGACACCCAAGCCGCGCAAGGAATTTCTAGAGGTTGTAAAAATCCGTACTTGGCGTGTCGTGGAGACTTATTGTGTTGGCATTAGTCACAGGATCGTACGTAATCATTTGTCCAGTTAGCCAACCCTTTCCAGTAAAAATCTCGCCTGATTATTTCTAGTGTTTCTCCTATCCAAAATGTGCTGCCACCTTTGAATCAAGACATCCTTTCGGGATTACAGTTCGCAGTTCTTCATTGTCGGGCACCCTGAGCCGGTTATTGTAGTATAGAAACCCTTCTATTGTCTTCCACTGTTTCGGTAACAGCCCCCATTTCGTCCCAATATTTCTAATTTCCGTTTTCGTTTTTTCCACTCTTCGTCCTGTTCCGCAGCAGCTAGGAGTTGGTCAAGGAATTCGGTAGCGAACACCTTCATTTCTATCTGTGCTAGTGTCCAGTTTGACATCAAACCTATTTCCAGTTTTGACTGGGGGTTGCGTACTTCGTCCAGTTTGTCGCAATAACTATTAGCTTTTGCGTCTGCTTGCAGTATACTTTTCGAAGTCATTGTTGTCTCTGTTTCAAGCGTTTGAGTGGGAACGAAATCGGTGCTTCCGAAACTTTGGCCTGCCTGCTTTGTTTGATCTAACTCCTTGACTTCCATCAATTCGGAGGTGTTGATTTGAGTTACTATTAGTTGTGCTATGCGGTCACACTTGCGTATTTGATAGTCATTGAAACTTTGGTTTCGCAATAGTACCGTGAGTGCTCCCGTATTATCTGCATCAATGACTCCACCTCCAACTTCAATTCTGTTCTTACTCGCTAGTCCACTGCAAGACGCGATTCTTGCCTATGTTCCTTGTGGTAGATTGATAGCTATCCCATGTCTCGACCAGCCGTTGTCCTTTTGCCAGAAGTGGGGCATCATTTAATGCATAGATGTCGTGACCAGCAGCCTTTCTTGATCCTTTAGTTGGCATCGTACCAGCTTTGCTCCATGTCTTGATACGTATATTGTGAAGCTTTGGTAATTCTTCCTCTATCTCTATCCCTTCAACTTCATTGATCTCCGCTGATGTCACCATGATTTAAAAATGTTCCGGTTTTAAAATAGACTATTCGCTATGCGCAGCTCCCTCCTCTAGATGGTACTCCGGCTTCAATTTAAGGCGTCAGGTTTTCCTCCTCTTTTACCTGGTCGGTATAAGATATTGAAATTATACTCCGCTAGCTCTTTTGCCCCACGGATCTGCCTTCCATTCCACTTCTTTTGTAGTCAGGAAATGTTGCAGGTTTTAGTGGTCTGTATAAATGGTAACAGGTTTTTCGGTACCTGAGAGGTGGTGTCACAATTCCATGAACGCTTCCAATATTGCACGGAATTTTTTATTGTGAATTTCGTAGTTCCGTTCTGCGGAGTTCAATTTTCTTGAGTGAAACGCCCCCGAATGGTGTTTCTTCCCTTGAAATTCTGATAAAACGCACCCGTGCGCAAAGTAGCTTGCGTCAGTTTCGACTTCTGTGTCTAGTTTAGGAAGAAAATGACAAAATCGGGGAGTGGTAACGAATCTTTCCATGCTCCGTCTCCGTTACAACCACAGTGATTAAAATAACCACACCACGTTTTCTGCCAAGACCAGCTCTCATTGGCCGGAAGGCTTTTCTCACAGCCTCACTCTTTACTTCGCTCGGGTAAAACTTTCTCTTCTCTCACGGCTCAGAGTGTGTGCCCTGCCTACTATGTCAGGCCAACCTGCCCCTCCTGTCCGCTCGGGCCCAGGCCCCCGATGCACAGCTTCCTCTTGCAATAGCCTGAGGTCCAACCCCATCGGCTCTCGGGCCCCTACTCCGGTCCTCGCCCCCTCTCAGGAAGATCAGTCCATCTGCCGCTCTGCTGCTGAGGTTGCAGTATCCCTACTCCTTAATCCCGCAACTGTTCCCACGCTGTTCACGCCTCCCGCCTCCTCCAATGATCTTACAGACGGTGAAAGACGCATCCTCCCGGTTGTTGCTGGCTTGGTCACCAAAGTTCACTTCCTCTCGTCGGAGATAACCCTCCTGAAATCTGGCACTCCTCAAGCTCCTGTTCCTGCTGTCACTCAGGCTGACCCCACGATCACAGCTTTGTTTTTTTTTTCTTTTTTTTTTTTCCTCATATGTTTATTGATTCTGGCTCAAAAACGTACATGCAGCTCGTGCTATGGCATTCAAAAGGCCTTAATTCCAACACAATTACAAAAGAAACAACGAAACTCAAAACTCTCTCCACCCCTCCATCAACTAAACGGAAATATATCCGCAAGCACCGCAAGCGATGACTAACAAAACCAGTAGTGAAAATCCACGTCACAAACCAGCCAGGGCAGCCTGGTTAGTCACAAAAGGACCGAACGTCAAAAGAAAATTAAATGCAACCAAAGGAAGGACTCAAACCCCTGACTAGAAATGAAAGAACATCACGGGGCAACAAACCTGCCCTGATGTCAAGCCTAGAATAGCGCAGTAAGATGCCAGCTGAAAAGTAAAGGAATACAGAAAACCAGCAAAACCGCCAATTGAGTTAAGTGCCAACCATGCTGACCTCCTCCTCCACCTCCTAGGGGTCCAAACCAGGGCGCTGGGGGCAGGAAAGGCAGATGGTAGAGTGGGCGTCGTGGGGTCCTCCACAGTTAACACACCTGACAGTAAGATGACTGCAAGGGCGACCGCGAATCCGTTACAACCACAGCGATTGAAAAAGCCACACCAAGGTTTTCGCCAAGGCTCTCTCTCATTGGCTGAAAACCTTTTCTCACAGCTTCCTTGCTTACCCCTCAAAGGGAAAGCCTTTACCCTACGATTATGTCCTCTTCGTCCGGTCCCTCCCGCAAGGGAAAAGGAAAGGGCCAAAGGCGCAACCCAAATCCTCCCTCCTATGGGTCTAGATTCACACCCCTTGGTGGTGTTGAAACTTCCCTCCCCCCCTCCTTCCCATCGTTCCCTCCTGGAGAACCCCCCCCTCAAAAACGACCACGCAGTAACACCCAGCCCAAGCTCCCAGTCCTCACAAGGCATGGTGAGGAGTTTGATCACATGGATCCCACCTACTTCCACAGTCTCTTTGTGAAGTGTGCCATGGAACTACAGATACCAGAATTCGAGACCCCACCGGAAGTAGCCATTCTTCTTCAAGTGTTTCGTCAAACCAACACCGCATATAGGAGGGCCCTGGACTCTGTCACTCAGGAGCTCATGTCCCTTCGTGTGGAAATTGAGGTCCTCCACATCACGGACCCCAATCGCCCTGCTGCCCCCACCACGGCTCCCTCGCCACCCCAACCTCTCCAGGACTCAGGGTCTCCCCCTGAGCCACCCGCCGCCCTTGCTCCTCCTGCACCGCCTGCACACATCCCCTCCTCTGGTCCTCCCACTTGGGCCACTGTCACGAGGAAAGGCAGGAAGAGTAAACCTTCTCACATTCCCAAGCCTACTGCAACAGAGGCGAAACCCCTTGACTCTTCTAAGGCCCCACAGCCCAAGAAGTCCATCACTATGTGAGAGAGACGTCTAGTCATCAAGCGCGATGGCTCCTCCCTCACCTCTACCCCCATCCGGCTCAAGGACAGCATCAACACAGCTCTCTCAGCCACCTACGTCCAGACTGTGTCGCTTGAAGGCGGCAATGTCACTCTCACTACCATGGACAATGTGAAGGCTTACATGCTTAACAGCAGGATCTCTTCCCTCCTCCACCTGATCCCTGGAACCACCACCGTCCACTTGGACACCCCATCCACGCACCTCTTGGTCCATGGCATACCTACACATTACCCTCTGGCCACCATCGCCACTGAGC
>QLOI01004123.1:0-11339 GCA_003313605.1 Tuber umbilicatum | reverse complement strand
GCCTTAGGTAGGGTAACTCGCCGGAACTCTCGGAGACCTTCCGAACTCGCAGCGTAGACTTCCTTACCTACCCGGTATACTTTTCCACGTTCGCAGTCTAAGCATTACCATTTGCTTAGTCCACATGGTAACCCTTTGATAGAGTTTCCTGACTAGCCTAACCGTAACCCTCCCGGGCTCCGGCATGGGATAAGACTAAGTCTACTGTAAGATCCAGCAGGGTCGTTACAATACGGTATTACGCCGTCCTCTTCAATCATAGGCTTTTACTAGTAAACCAGTAACTTCCCTCCGGTTGGTCCATGACGAATTGTCTGTACATCGGGGCCAGAGGGGGGTGTTGCACTCAGATTTCTCGATGTTCGCCCAAGGCAAGATTTTCTGCGGTTCGTAGCCCAACAACGGATTACCCAATTGAGCCCAGATTCGAACCTCCTATATAATCTTGCATAACAAACAATCCTATGATTTTTCCCGAATCTCCGCGTAACCTTTTACGCTCAAGGTAGGGTAACTCCTATCCAAAAGTAGGGTAACCTGTTTACCAAGGTAGGGTAACTATACTCCCTAAGTTAGGGTAACTACCTGCCTTAGGTAGGGTAACTCAACGGAACTCTCGGAGACCTTCCGAACTCGCAGCGCAGACTTCCATACCTACCCGGTATTCCTTTTCTCGTTCGCAGTCTAAGCATTACCATTTGCTTAGTCCACATGGTAACCCTTTGACAGAGTTACCTGACTAGCCTAACCGTAACCCTCGCGGGCTCGGCATGGGTTAAGACTAAGTCTACTGTAAGATCCAGCAGGGTCGTTACAACCAGCTATTTCGTAATCTAAATTCCAGTGCCACACTGGTTTTCTAGTATCTGGATTGATGTCTGACCATTTGGCTGAAACGACCTTCAATAGATCGTGTTCAATAGTCTCAAACTCTCGACGTACAAGCAGTAGATTTTTTCTACAGGGAAGCTCTGACACAACCTTGAGCACCTTGAAGACTTTCTCCTCCTTTCCTTTTTCAAATTTTGGATCCGGGAAGACCTTATCTACCTCCTTAAGGTTGACCTTATACCCTAGACGTAAGCCGTGTTGTGGGTCAATTTCATCTCCTTTTTACATCTATCTTTTGGTCAATTATGTGCCCCAAAATGGATCAGTGACCTCTACTTCCAAGAGCTTTGTGACACCCTTCCCGGACATTGGCCAACACCCAAACAATAGCTGGTAGGATGCAAAACCGTAGTATTGCGCGATAGACTATATTTCAGATTGTTCGAGGGGTGTAAGAGTGGGCGTGAAGAATATTAGTGAATTTAGGTGACGGAGACCGGGGTTCAAGCGGTCGAGAGTCAAAAAAATCAAATCCCTCTGAATGGGAAACAATCTTGTCATGTAACAAAAAATCGCACATCATATGATACTATAACCAATGTAGTTTAAGTATTGACACATACAAACGATTTGCTTATACTATAGATGGATTTAATTTTGTGCTGTTTACAAGAGAATATATCCTCTCGCAGTGACTAGGTCTCCTAGAGGATAGAGGAAAAAGGAAAAAAAGTGTACCTTAAACGATGCCAGGCATGGTAAAAAAGGGAAAGGCACGATTGCCAAAGGGTTTCTACAGAACATGAACTACATACCAAGCTCAAACAGGAGTTACACTTGTTAACCGGAGATTAAGCCAATTGCTATCTGCATGAAAAATGCACAACACAATCAAGTATCCACAGCATCCCAGCAAACCATATCTCACACTTTATTGTGTGCCTCCCATCGCCGTATCAATCATAGTATCCACTGCTACTTTCATCCCCACCTTCGTCCCCGTCCTGCTCCTCGAGAGACCCATAAACAGCCATCGACTTCATCACATCATCGGTCAGAACTAGTCGGAACTGGTTGATGGTCAGGCCCATTGCCTCTGGCTTAACATCTCTGGCTGCCGGCACACTCTGAGCAGTCGAATATTTGCTTGCACGGTCTTCTGGGATAACAAAAACAAGGTGAATATTTTTTATAGTAGCCGGTAATGATTCACAAAGCTTCTTCACCCCACGTAATGTGATATCGTGACTCTTGGCGATGGTGATTTGGAATAGAATCAACATATCCAAAGCACCAAACACAAGTGCATCTACCGATTCAAAGTTAGTGGCACAAGGGAAGAAATACTTTCCGATCACATCTCGTTCGATACCCTGGCCGCCTTCCATTCGAACCTGTGTAGCTAGGTCGTTGGCATCCGCGAAACAATTGAGGGATCCAGACCGATATGTCTTAAACCTGAAAGGCGGGGTATTGTGGGCTTTGATTGGAAGTTTATCAGCCTCAAAAGATCCGCCAGCCCGGAACCAGGCATGTGCGTATGCCTCAAATATCCAGCCAGCTGCGGTACGGAGTGAACTTTGTTGGGCGAGCTGTTGGTAGAGCTCAAAACATCTCAATCGTGACTTCATCTGTGCCTTTTCGAAGACCCTGTCCGCAATCCATCTCGTAGCGATTCGGGCTTTACACGACAGCCTATTTTTGCTAGGATGCATAATAGCTATCCTATGCGAGGTCTTCTGACCAACACTACTCTCTACCGTTTGGGGCCCCTCCTGCCTGATAAACGTATCAATTTCATCATCAATTTCGGCAAGGTAGATATCAAGTGTCCGATTATAGTCATCGACATTCATCACCTAGATTGACTGCAGGCAGGTCCTGGCGATGGGGCCCAAAGAATTGAAGGTTGTGAAGAGCAATGCGATTTGGTCTGGTGTGGGGGGCCTGTGATTGGCTAGATTATTATAAGATATTGGTCAACAGGTGTCTTCTTTAGTGGAGGAAAGGACTAGTACGTGAAAGCAGCTACAATCTCATCCCATCCCCAGTTGCTCATATAGCGTGATGCAACATTCCTATCCTTCTGCCACTGCCGTGAAGCTTTTATCTTTGCTGGCGAGGCTGCCAGTACCACAAACCAACTGTGGCTCTTATTCCATCTTGCATCGGTAAGCGCCTCATCAGTTAGGATCCAAAGCGCCTTCTTTTGATCCTCGGGGAGGTAGAACAGGTAATTGGTATTGGTCATCCTGCCGTGGGAAATGCTATCAAACAAATAGCACTCACTGTCATTGGAGCGAAAAACAGTCGGTTACCCTGCCAGAATCCTGTGCACCAAGAGGTAAGAAAGGAAAACAGATTTTCCTGTCTATTTGTCAGAGCAGGGGTCAGAAAAGGACTATAACAAATACCACACACCTGACCCGGGTTGACCGGCTATTTTGTAATCTAGATTACAGTGCCACGCTGGCATCCCAGTCGCGGAGTTGACATTTGACCATTTGGCTGACTCGACCTTCGATAGATCTTGTTCGATTGTCGCAAACTCTCGACGCACAAGAAGTTGATTTGTTTTGCAAGGAAGCCCTGACCTCACCTCGAGTACCTTGAAAACTTTCTCCTTCTTTCCTTTTTCAAATTTTGGATCCGGAAATACCTTATCCACCTCCTTAAGGTCGGCCTTATATCCTAGACGGAAGCCGTGCTTTGGCAGGGGAATGGAGAATGTGCGATCGGCAATGACCGGTAATTGTTTTCCCCACAATTCATTGTAGAGGCCCTGCATGATATCGAATATATTCGTACTTTTAACTTGAGGTGATGGTAAAAGTTTGATTTGCGGTAGTGGAGAAAAGAATTATTAAGTTGTGTTGCTGGTTGGGGGTGTATGTTGTTGTTTTTGTTTGGATGGTGGAGGGAAGTGGCTTGCTGTATGCCTTAGATGATACGTGACCATTTACTCGACTTGCCACACGACAAGATGCACACACATCCGTCCTCCTTCACCCGACAAACGCCAAGACCGACCAGTTAGGGATAGCCATCCCACCTTGCACATCCGGCCCAGTATTCCCAGCCTTGTGGGAGCAGTGAAGTGCTCATGTTAGTTTATGGTCGTGCCGCATTCCATTGTATTCGAGCTGTTCCACGCGATGTGGGCATCGACTTTCTTCTGTGGGTTTTTTTTCTTCTTCCTTTCATGTTTCCGCATTGAATTTTTTCCAAACCCGGTATGTCACCGGTGGTCAGTCGAGCTCCATCCTCTCTCTCCAGTGACCTCTAACGACAGAACTTCCGAGTGATTGCTTGTGAAGGGCTTGAGCGGGGAGATGATACTGTACTCGTATAGTGGCAATGACTTGGTGCGCGGTGGATATGGGAGTGCGAAGGGGGCTTGTCTGAGTTATTGGGAATCATGTATGACCCAGTGTAGGACACGGCCTGGATGGCCAGTGTTATCGCAGGCACTTTGTCTCGTGCAGGACTTCAGAATAAGGGCTTTGATGTGGAAAGATTTGCCGACCGAGTGCGAAAAGTAAGCGGGCAAGCTGGTTTTGTCATCAGTGGAGAGTAGAGCCCAAGGGGGAAGTGCAATTACGGATCCTTCTACTGTTTGGTTCTCTCTGCGATCCTTTTCGGGTGGGGGTGTCCGGATTGAATAATGTCCCCTCTATAACTTAACCACCACCACAGTCTGCAGTTGAAACACTGCGTTAATTTCAACCTAGTTGATGTCCTATCATAGCAAAAAAAATAAAAAGTAATCCCTTTATTCCGCTTCCCCCCTCCCACACCTCCAATTCACTAGCAGATAGGATCACACGGCGCTCTCAGCTCGTTGGTTCCTCTCCTTTGAAGCCGGATGGGGCGCCCCAGGTATCTGACTTGAAAAACCCCTTCTCGCTTCCTCTCGATGCTTGCTTGTTGTGAACATAGGGGAGGTCTGTTATTGTTGATCTGTCTTTCAGCGGGCTGTCCGGAGATGATCCCACCCACCTCGTGAGGAGTACAAGTACTATTGGGGCCCTGGTTATTCAGGGTTGATGCAGTTTCCGCCGGAGAAGTCCTGCAGCGTCTCGCTGGCCTCCCCACTGGTATGGTTATGCCATCAAATCAACTGCGGGGCTGATGAGATCGATGGGTGACCTTGGAAGCTTTCTGTTGGGTTTCTTTCCGTCCGATGAGGGTGTGGCTAGAAGGTGTCCGTTAAGTATGATATCGTACTATTCGTGAAAAAATATCACTAAATTTTGTGTTAACCAGTCACCTATAGTAGGTGCAATACAGTCCCGTCTTTACATAGTTGCTCACGGCTGCTTTAGAAATCCTTGTGTTATTGTACACTACTTTTCTTTTGTCTTAACAGTACCCCGTATGTTTATCTATCGTGTACGGGGTGAGAAACCAGGAGAAGAAAAAAATCTGTACAAGGGGGGAAGAAGCGGAGAGCAAGGGTTTACAACTTCAACTTTGAAGGAGAACCAACTGTAATAGAATGACAACTGCGAGGTATAAACTGAACCCTTCTCAGCGGTAGAACTAGCTCCCGCTAGAGACCAAACTCTACTGTACTCGATAAATAGAAACTCGTAAACCTACGCCCAATTTTAAAAAGCAAACCCCCACGAGGTCCATGTCAGTGTGGTGACATATGTGCATCCCCGAGCTGATCTCATGGGGTTTCCTCCGCTTGAGAAGGATGGTGTCTAAGGAGGGCCTCCGTGCATATGACACTCCGAAAGAGCGGGATCAGTGATGTTTTCTAGGCCTCGAACCGCGCCGGGATTAATGCCTTATGGGACTGCAGCGGTGATACCACCTTTTGATGGCTGAGTCTAGCCACGAATCGAGAGATGTTTGGCCGTCAAGTGATGCCCCGCTATCTCGCCGGATGTATTATATCATAGTTGTTAGTGCGAGAGGTGTAGCGCTGAGAAGGGAGCGAGTGGTGGTCACAGACATACCGGCGCACGAAGAATTTGTTGAATTCGGTGGTTATCTATCCGGTGTGCGGAGTGGCAGTAGGTAGGTAGTCTTGTTTTACTACTTGTGTAGGCTCGTTTTGTGGTTGTTTTTTTCCTTTTTTTCAACTACTGGTTTTTAGTTCACGGCTCAGTATTCCACCAGCCCTGAGCAAGAAGTAAAGTAATGGGGAAAAAAAGTGGTTGGTGCGGCGCTCAAGGTGAAGTATTGGCGTCATGAATGATCACTCGCGTCACTGCCTAACCTTGGTATTCGTGAACCACCCGATCAATTCCGCATCGCATTTCCCCTCATTCATTTGCTTAAATTCCGAGAACCCTTCCGCCTCCCGGTACCTTAGACGCCCCCAATCCTACCTGTTTTCATTCCCTCATCACCACCCCTACAGCCAGCTAGCATGCATCCACCCTCTTCCCCCAACAACGCAGGATTCCGGCGTTGGATGACCCCAAATAAACCGCACGGAGGATGTCATAGTAATAGTATTATCGTAAAACTGCAGGGGAAATGTTCTGCGGACCTGGTATGATATATACGAGTACGTTGCGGAGCTAGTGGGCGTGCCACAAGATTCGGACCTGCTCACTCACTGGTGGCTTGACGCACTTGGTAAGTTATATACCGGTGACTTTGCGGGGAAGTGAAAAGGGAGAAATACGCGGGGACAACTAGAGACTCTGGGGTTAGTTGCGACTATAGGGGGAGGATGGGAGACCGGCATCGTGGCTTGGGGTTTATGGCAGCACACATGGCGCCCAATCTGGGAAGAGCAGCAGTGACGCGTGAAATACCATATTGTGTATTCTACAGTAATCCCCCATTCCCCCACCTACCATCCATTATTGATACAATGACCACGTAGATAATAATGATTTTTTTAGAAGTGCCCTTGACGTTGATATAAAATAGCTCTCGCTATCTAAGGAGGTACAGCGTATAAGTTTTGTCGATTTTGCTAGCAGGGATGTGCTGCAGGCTGGAATAAGTGCAGCAAATCCGGTATGGTGGCTTGGCTGTTCAGGTGAGTGAAGATTTTTCACAACTCCTTCTATTCAAGCAAATGCTGAGCAAACGACAAGAAAACCTCAACCATATACTGTAACCTGTCTGGGCCGGGGCCTAGTCAGGTGTTCGGTAGGGTTCAGGTAGGCTTGCTAAGCACTAGAGAGTAACAAAGGTAATCGCCTAACGGAGGCTTCGAGGTGATTGTAATCAACTAAAACTTTAAGGTCGCAATAAAGAGGTAACTGTTCAATCGAGTATATTCAAAATACTGTCCGTCGAAGTCTGCTGTTCCAAAGCCAACTTCTCGGTCTTTAAATACACGAATCTTGCCATCAAGGCATAAACAATACTAAGTATCAAACGATACTTAAAACAAAACATAAAATATAATAAGTATTAAACGATACTTAAAACAAAACATAAAACATGATAAGTGTAACTGGTATGGGTACTAGGTTATGTTTTATGTTTTGTTTTAAGTATCATTTGATACTTAGTATGTTTTATGTTTTGTTTTAAGTATCGTTTGATACTTAGTATGTTTTATGTTTTGTTCTAAGTATCGTTTAATACTTAGTATGTTTTATGTTTTGTTTTAAGTATCGTTTGATACTTAGTTTGTTTTATTTGTTGTTTTAAGTATCGTTTGATACTTAGTTTGTTTTATTTGTTGTTTTAAGTATCGTTTGATACTTAGTTTGTTTTATTTGTTGTTTCAAGTATCGCTTGATACTTAGCTTAGTTGGTGTTCAACAACCAGGAAAACATGTATTTAAACACGGAGCAGGTCTGGCTTTGGAAGAGCAGACTTCGACAGATAGTACTCAAAATATACTCGGTTGAACAGTTACTTCGTTATTGCGATCTTAAAGAACTCTATCTAGTTTGCAACCACCTCGAAGCCTCCGTTAGGCGCTCCTTATAGCTACTCTTTTGTACCTTGGCCGCCTACCGAGAACCCTATCGAACACCTAACTGAGCCCAGGCCCAGACAGGTTACATTTGTTTAACTTCAATAACGAGTATTGATTGTTGACGATCGGGCACCGGCCAGGTTGAGAAACCTCCAAAATTGAGGAATTCCCGACTACAAGGTCAGGAAAACAGGTACCTAGAGACGGCCTCACACAGCCTCAGGGATCGAAGAAACCCAGGAAAGGCACAACAGTTACAGAAAGTGACGAGGTAGTGCAACAGCTAGCCAAAGAAATGGAAGGGCAAAGTTCGCGTACACAGGCAACCCCCGGCGGGTTTCCATCTACACCACAAAAGCCCATACTCCCACCACCTAGCCCCACGCACTCAACTGATTCCAGTAAAACCAGTGAGTCCAGCGAAGGAAGCATGGCAGGACGAGGACAGGGAGCCAGTGGACCACCATCGGAAAACCCTTCAGACCCATCGGAAGGCTCAGATACAGTACCACCCGACCCACAGGCTATGCCAAAGCTCAGCATAAAGATACCACGGCCTAAAGTGTTCACAGGCGAAGGAAAAGACCTGGAACCAGAGGCATTCGATAGATGGGCAAGAACGGTAACCACGTACCTGCAGATCCACCAGGTACCACTGAGAGCTCCAAGAAATAGACACTGCGTCAGGTTTTTCATGGCTGGGAGAGCCCAGGAAGTCTACTTCCAGGCAGCTGACGAAAACGAGGATCTGGCGGGCCGAGAACTGATCGATGCCCTAGAGACACGGTTCAAGTCATTGCAGAACAACAACATATTGTACGAAACCTTTCAATCTATATCGCAGGTAGAGGATGGAAAGGTACGACGCATAACAGAGGTAGCCACAGACCTGGCTACCTATCGAGGACGATTGCCAATGAATTATATCTCGGAATTCACCTTCAAGGGGCGGTTTTTCGATAGCATGCACAAGTCATTGCGCAAACTGGTTGAACCTCAGACTACAGAGGAAGACGACATGGAAGAAATCCTTGAAAGAGCTGAAGGATATGATTCTGCACTAAGAAACACGAGAGGATACCATCAAAAATCAGCAGCATTTAAGAAGGATACCAAGAATGGACAAAAGAAACAATTCAAAGAAAGGCAGCCGCGGAACGATGACAAACGAAAGAAGGAAATCAAGCGAGACCCGGAATCCTGAGTATGTTATGAGTGCGGGAAAACGAGCCATCTGGCAAAAGATTGCTACAGCAAAAAGAAGAAAGGAAAAGGAAAGTAGAAATCCAACACCTCGGTTAATCAAACCCAGTGCGAGGACGACGAAACAAGTGAAGTATGGATAGGTTCCACTATGGTAGAATGCTACAACACAGCACCAGCATGCAATAAGACACAGTCGTTAGGAATCAAGCCAAATCAAGCTCTGGAAGGACGAATCCAAATAAATGGAAAAGAAGTGAAGGTTCTGTTTGACACAGGAGCTATTGGGCGCGACATCATCAGTGCCACCTTGGTGTCAACGTATGGCATACCCACCGAGGAAATGAAACAACCAGTCACAGTCCACATGACCATGAAAGGATCAAGGTCGAATAGCCAAAAACAATGCAACGCAACAATCTCCGTTGGAAAGATGGTGTCCAGCAATAATACGATGTTGGTAGGGAACCTAGGAAAATATGATGCATTGCTAGGCATGCCGTTTTTGGTTAAGCATGGAGGGATAATACGATGTGACGAGTCATCTATTGAGTTCCCCAGACACAAGATTAAGGTCCGATGTGAACCAACCAGCGCTATGGTCCATGCAGCAGTGTCAGAGACAACCCAGGCGAATTTAATGGCAGAATACAAGAACATATTCCTGGAGATTGTGCCAACAACCTTACCACCCGTCCAGGAAGTTAGATACCATATAGCTATCAAAGATCACCAAGCAATAAAAATACTACCAACGTAGACGGTACCGGAACAGTATCTACCGCAACTCCAAGATTGGATCAACAAACGATTACAGGAAGAGGTAATTTACAGAAGTGTAGCGCCAGGAGCGGCACTCCTGTTTGTCCAACCAAAACCTGATGGGAGGTTGAGGCTGCTGGTTGATCTAACAGCATGAAACGATAACACAATTAAGGATGATGTACAAATTCCAAACCAAAAGCAAATCCTGAACGCCATCGGTAGAGCGAGTTTCAGGAGCAAGATAGACCTAAGCTATGCCTTCTTTCAGACGTGGATGTTGGAAGAAGTCGAGAAGTATAATACTTTCAAAATACCATTCGGAAGTTTCGCTAGCCAAGTCATGTTACAAGGTGACATAAATGCGCCAGCTACGTTTATGTGAGTCATGAAAACTCTAATGAGTAACCTTCTTGGAAAATGTGTCTGGGTCTACATAGAGGACATTATGATTTTGTCAAATTCAGAAAATGAACACCTGCTCCACATTAAGGAGGTATGTGAGCGCTTGAGGAACAAGAAATTCTTCGCCAGTAGGAAGAAGTCACACCTGTTTGTAACGACCATACTGGATCTTACAGTAGACTTAGTCTTATCCCATAACGGAGCCCCGAAGGGTTGCGGATAGGCTAGTCAGGTAACTCAATCAAAGGGTTACCATGTAGACTAAGCAAATGGTAATGCTTAGACTGCGTACACGAAAAGGTATACCAGGTAGGTAGGGAAGTCTACGCTGCGAGTTCGGAAGGTCTCCGAGAGTTCCGGCGAGTTACCCTACCCAAGGCAGGTAGTTACCCTGCCTTAGGGAGTATAGTTACCCTACCTGGACGAAGAGGTTACCCTACTTTTGGATAGGAGTTACCCTACCTAGAGCGTAAAAGGTTACGCGAAGTTTCGGGAAATGTCATAGGATCGTTTGTTACGCAAGATTATATAGGAGGTTCGAACATGGGCTCAATCAGGTAATCCGTTGTTAAGCTACAAACCGAAGAAAATCTTACCTTAGGCGAACATTGTGAAATCTGAGTCCAACACCCCCCTCTGGCCCCGATGTACAGACAACACGTCATGGGCCAACTGAAGGGAAGTTGCTGGTTTACTAGTAAAAGCCCATGATTGAAGACGGCAGTGTAATACCGTATACGTTGTCGCCGTCCTTCCGACCAGAAGTTGTTCGCAGGATATATGAGGGGGCATGGGGCGATCGAATGGTTACACGAGAAGTGATTCTCGAGTGCATACACCACTGATCCTTATAAGCCTACGGTAGTAGGTATGTAAGGTATACTGGATGTAACGGGAGTTGTCAGGATTTTTGAAAAGATCCAAGGTACACTCTAGTGTTCGGAGTTCTGGTGTTATGGGGGTTCAGGTGTTCGAGGTGCTGAACTGAAGGGGTTCAGGAATGTAGTAGTTCTGGAAATGCCGAGGTTCTGGTATGCCGAAGTTTGGGAGTTGTGAGGTTCAGGTATGTCGTAGTGTCCAATGTTCACGAAGTTCCGAGATGTTCTGAGAGGTTCAGGAAAGAGAGAAGATGTTTGTATTCATGGTTCTTAGAAGTAGATACCAGGTTGCGTGAAGAGAAAGGAAAAAGAAGATGGAAGGGATTTCCCCTTCCTTATATACATTTGTAGACCC
>QLOI01004122.1:0-13886 GCA_003313605.1 Tuber umbilicatum | reverse complement strand
GGGGTGGAGGGACTGAGCCACTGGGGGCGCGGGGGACGGGAGGGGGTCGTGCGGCCAGGGTGGTGACCTTGGAGGACAAATCCCGGAGGGCAGCAGTGATCAGGGGGTCAGCCTGAGAGGCAGCAGGAACAGGTGTTTGAGAGGCACCAGCTTTCAAGAGGGCCATCTCCGACGTGAGGAGGTGAACTTTTGAGACCAGGGCAGCAAGAACAGGGAGGATGCGTCTTTTATCATCGGAGAGATCATCGGAGGAGGATCGAGGCGTGAACAGTGTGGGAAAAGTTGCGGGATCAAGAAGTAGGGACTCTGCAGCCTCAGCAGCAGAGCGGCAGATGGACTAGTCTTCCTGAGAGGGGGCGAGGACCGGGGTAGGGGCCCGAGAGCCGATGAGGTTGGACCTCAGGCTGTTGGGAGAGGAGGCAGTATGTTGGGGCCTGGGCCGGTGGGGACGGGAGGGGCAGGTTGGTCTGACATAGTAGGTAGGGCACACACTGAGAGCCAAGAGAGAAGAAAAAGTTTTACCCGAGCGGGGTAAAGAGCGAGGCTGTGAGAAAAGCCTTCCGGCCAATGAGGGCTGGTCTTGGCAGAAAACTTGGCCTGGTCTTTTCAATCGCTGTGGTTGTAACGGAGACGGAGCATGTCACAGGGAAAGCCTTTACTCTACAATTATGTCCTCTTCGCCCGGTCCCTCCCGCAAGGGAAAAGGAAAGGGCCAAAGGCGCAACCCAAATCCTCCCTCCTATGGGTCTAGATTCACGCCCCTTGGTGGTGCTGAAACATCCCTCCCCCCCACCTTCCCATCATTCCCTCCTGGAGAACCCCCGCCTCAAAAATGACCACGCAGCAAGACCCAGCCCCAGCTCCCAGTCCTCACAAGGGATGGTGAGGAGATCGATCACATGGACCCCACTTACTTCCAGTGTCTCTTTGTGAAGTGTGCCATAGAACTACAGATACCGGAATTTGAGACCCCACCTGAAGTAGCCATCCTTCATCAGGTGTTTCGTCAAACCAATACCGCGTGCCGGAGAGCCCTGGACTCTGTCACTCAGGCACTCATGTCTCTTCGCGAGGAAATCGAGGTCCTCCATATCACGGACCCCAACCTCCCTGTTGCCCCTACCACGGCTCCCTCGTCACCCCAACCTCACCAGTCCACAGGGACTCCCCCTGAGCCACCCGCCGCCCTTGCTCCTCCTGCACCGCCTGTACACATCCCCTCCTCTGGTCCTCCCACTTGGGCCACTGTCGTGAGGAAAGGCAGGAAGAGAAAACCTTCACACACTCCCAAGCCTACTGCAACAGAGGCGAAACCCCTTGACCCTTCTAAGGCTCCACAGCCCAAGAAAGCCATCACCATGAGAGAGAGATGCCTTGTCATCAAACGCGATGGCTCCCCCTTCACCTCTACTGCTATCCAGCTCTGAGACAGCATCAACCCAGCTCTCTCAGCCACCTACGTCCAGACAGTGTCGCTTGAAGGTGGCAATGTCACTCTCACTACCATGGATAACATGAAGGCTTCTGTGCTTAACAGTAGGATCTCTTCCTTCCTCCACCTGATCCCTGGAACCACCACCGTCCACTTGGGCACCCCAGCCACGCACCGCTTGGTCCATGGCATTCCCACACATTACCCCCTGGCCACCATCCTCACTGAGCTCCCCACCTTCAATACTGGGCTCGCCCTCACATAGCAACCCTGATGGCTCACCTCCGATGACTCCCGCGCCAGTAAAGCGGCCTCTACCAAAGTCTTTCCAATCACCGGTTCCAAGGCACCCAGCTTCGTTAATAAGAGACTCTCCGCCTTCTCCTCCACCTACAGGTCTGAATGTCGTCTTCGTTTCAACTCCTTCACACAGTGCTCAAACTGCCATCGGTTTGGCCACCATAGCACCAAGTGCTCCAACCCAGCAACATGTCACTAGTTCACTATCAAACATTTCACTGGGGATCATTCCTGCCCCACAGCCACCTGTCGTGTTCGCGGTCGCCCTTGCAGTCATCTTACTGTCAGGTGTTTCAATTGTGGAGGACCCCACCACGCCCATTTTCCCACCTGCCTTCCCCGCCCCGAGCGCCCTGGTTTGGACCCTGAGGAGGTGGAGGAGGAGGTCAGCATGGTTGGCACTTAACTCAGCTGGCGGGTTTGCTGGTTTTGTTTATTTCTTTACTTTTCAGCTGGCATCTCACTGCGCTATTCTAGGCTTGACATCAGGCGAGGTTTGATGTCCCGGGATGTTCTTTCATTTCGAGTTAGGAGTTTGAGTTCATTCTTTGGTTGGATTTATTTTTCTGACGTTCGGTCCTTTTGTGACTAACCTGGCTGCCCCTGCTGGTTCCTGACGGGGATTTTCACTGCTGGTTTTGTTAGTCATCGTTTGCGATGCTTGCGGATATGTTTCCGTTTAGTTGTTGGAGGGGTGGAGAGTTTTCAGTTTTGTTGTTTCCTTGTAATTGCGTTGGAATTAAGGCCTTTTGAATGCCATAGCGCAAGCTGCATGTACGTTTATGAGCCAGAATCAAGAAACATATGAGAAAAAAAAAAAAAAAAAAAAAAAAGGATAGGGCTTTGAGGAACTATTTTGGCTGAGGAGTTCTAATTGAACGAAACTATGCCGGCATTGTCTCAAACATCTGCAAAATGTCTCAAAAACTAAATACTGACATGTTTTTTGAAGTCCGGAAGATGGTAAAAAAACTTGTGCCCGGACAATACAGTTGGCTAGAAGGTATCACCGAAATCAAAACAGAAGGAAAAAAGGATCCTGGTTCGTGTGTGGTTAGATTCTGATTCCAATATCTGGCTAATCAAAGCGATCCTCGTACGAGAAAATGATATTCTCTATAAAACGAGACTAAATCCTACAGAAATGGTATGCTTCGATCGATCTGCCACTGAAAGAAGCCAAAAATATTTTACTTGCCCAATTATGTTAGAGATCGGGACAAACTCCCACAGATCGGAAATCTGCTGCGAAATCACAAATGAGGGAAACTAGGATCTCATTATTCTGTTTGGGTGGTGTAAGGAACACTCCATGACAAATATTGAACATCCCCAGAATCGGTATTTCTGTGAAAAATCTCATTAGGGTCATGAAATGAATGAAGGATTGCGGGATATGTGGGAGGATGATGAGATGATAGTCTAAGATCGAAATGCGCACGTCATAGGACGAATACAGTTTGAGGACGAACTAATCTAGAACCTCATACAAAGAATCCCCAAAAAATACCCCGCTTATAATCAACTATACAATGAGGCAGTTGTAGCGCAAATGCCTCCTTGGAGAAAATGTGATCATACCATCAGAATTAAGGATGGAGAAGAACTGCCTTGGGGCCCAATTGACCTGTTATCAGCAATGCAACCAAAGGAACTTAGAAATGACTTGGATGAAATGCGACAAGAAGGGAAAATCCGACCAAGGTAATCACGTGCAGTTGCTCCTCTTCTGTTCTTTCCAATGGTAGATAGCAAACTACGACTAGTAGTTGATTACCGAGGTTTGAATTGAGTTACCATCGCGGACATATACCCGATACCTATTATGAGGGAACTCAGAGACCAAGTGGCAGGATCACAGAGTTTCTCTAAGATAGACCTTAAAAAGGGGTACTACATGGTGCGAGTAGCCCTAGAAGAAGAATGGAAAACAGCGTTACGATACCGTTACGGCTACAACGAGTACATGGTAATGTCTTGCCGATTACTTAGCACGCCTGCTCCGTTCCAATGAATGATGCGCGAAATCCTTTTGTAAATTTCTAGATGTGAGAGTTGTTGTCAACTTTGACAACATCCCCATATAATCGTAAAGCGAGATAGACCATATTCAGCTGGTTAAAAAGATTCTGCAGAAACTAAAACAGAACCAGCTAGCCGTCAACCTAGAAAAATCAATATTTCTGGTCAATCAAGTGGAATTGCTCAGTTACATTGTCAATACGGAAGGAGTGGAAATGAGCGAAAGAAAATTCAGGTCCCTAAGACAATGGAAGGCGCGCACTTCAGTTTGGGAAGTCCAAGTCTTCATCTGATTGGCAAATTTTGACCGCCGGTCCATCCAAAAATTCTGCACAATTTGCAAGCCAATCGTAGAAACCTTAAAAGGGGACCCAATAACTTTTATTAGGCCACTGAACCAAGTAGGGTTTTCGAAATTTTGAAGAAAAATTCTTTACCCTACCCATACTTTGTCATTTCCCTCTTGGGCTAGACACAGTTGTAGAAACAGATGCTTGGAATTTCGACCTCGGTTGCGTTCTATTCCAATTTCAAGACAAGAAACTCCATCCCCTGTCGTTCCATTCACGAAAATTCAACTGCACGAACGAAACTATGAAATTCATAATAAGGAATTATTAGTATTAATGGAAGGATTCAAGGAATGGAGACCTTACCTCTCAGGGACTGAAAAACCCGTTACAGTTTATACCGACCACCAAAATCTACAACATTTTCTCACTACAAAGAAATGGAATAGAAGGCAGATTAGTTGGGCACCAGCACTGGTTGAATGTAATATCAAAATGATATACCGACCAGGCACAAAAGGAGGAAAAGCTGACACCTTAAGTAGACGGCCGCAGTACCGTCTAGAGGCGGGAGCTGCACATCGTGAGCAGTCTATTTTAAACCTGCAACATTTTCAAATATTTTTAACATCAGCGGAGAGCAACTTAGATGAAGTGATGGTGATAGAAGAAGAATTGCAGAACCTTCACATGATACATATTAAGATATAGAGCAAAGCACCCGAAATACCAACTAAGGGATCACGAATGGCAGCTGGTCACAACCTGTATGTATTAAACGATGCCCCACTTCTGGCAAAGGGATAGCTGCTGCTTGATACAGGCATAGCTGTCAGTCTACCACAAGGAACATACGGAAGGAGCGCGTCTCACAGTGGACTAGCGAGTAAGAACGGAGTTGAGGTTGGAGGGGTAGTCATTGATGCGGATTATACAAGCGAACTCAAGGTACTGTTGCGAAACCATAGCTACAAGGACTATCAAATACACAAAGGCAACCGCATAGTGCAAATGATAGCAAGAGAAATTGAGAACTCAGAATTGAAGGAGGTTGAGGAGTTAGATCAAACAGAGCGCGCGGACTCCGTTGCCGTTACAACCACAGCAAAAGAAAAAACCACACCAAGTTTTCTGCCGAGCCCCCACCTCATTGGTCAACAGCCAAATCTCACCGCTTCACCCCCTCACTTTAAAGACTTTTCATCAACAAATCATCCCCTATTATTTGTTTTCCATCACCTTTATCAACTGAGTTGCCTTCTCCAACCCTCTGATGTCTCATAGACGTAGGGGCAGAGGAAGAGGAGGTGCAAACCCCTTGGCGCCTTCCTTCAACCCACCTGTTCAACCCACCAACCCCGGTACATCTGATGACACTCAGATGGGAGAAGGCTTTGCCTCCCCAGTCCAGACTGTCCCTGCCGCTCCTTCCTCTACAGTTTCTACAGAGGAATACCCACCTTTTCCTACCTTTTCTCCCAGGCAAGTGGCAGAAGGACTTCCCTCCACTGCCCTTGGAACCTCGCTACGCATTACCAGACTTGAAGAAGCCTTCCAAGCAATGCAAGAACACCTGATGGTAGTTCAGAATCGTCATATCTCAGACATCCAGAGCTTGTAGGACCAAGTTGCTACCCTCACCACTCAAGTTGCGCACCTTCAGTACCAACTTCAACAACAACCCCCCGCCCAACAACAAACTACCTTACCACCACCACCACAACAGACCTGGGCCCAGAAAGCTACCAGAGCAGCCCCAGCACGCCCGCCTGCCTCCACACCAAACAAAACAGCAACTCCTGCTGTTTTGACCAAACGCGACCGTACTATTGTCATTGAAAGAGATGGCACATCTCTACCTGATACAACCAACTCCCTTACCATCCGCGATACAATCAACTCAGCTATTGGCAAACAACTTATTGCCACAGTTGGGTTTACCACCAACCATCATGTCCTCCTTATGACGAAAGACAATACTCCTGCTGCTTCTGTCCTCAAGAGCCATCGCTTTGTTATTGAAGAAGCTATCAGATCCACCATCCCAGCTGCCTCTGGCCTCAGAAAAGACAAAATCTGGCACAAGGTCATCATTCACGGCATCCCTACCAACTCCTCCTTTACCACAGTCCAGGCTGAGATTGAAGTTTTCAACCCTGGCACCCACCGCCCACACCCCCCCAGATGGCTCACCACTGAAGCCCAGCGCCAGGACAAGGCAGCCTCTGCCATGGTCCTCACCATTGCCGGCAAAGACTCTACTGATAAGGCCCTCAGTAAAGGCCTCTCACTGTTTGGTAGGAAGTTCAAAGTCCAACGCTACCTCACCTTTGGCCCTGACACCCAATGCTCCAAGTGCCTTGCCTTTGGGCACCACCCCACGCAATGTACCAATGCCCAGCACTGCAACATCTGCTCCCAGGAGCACCCAGCATACCTTCACACCTGCGGCAGGTCAGACTGCCCTACCAAGGGTAAACCATGCCTTCACACCACCATCCTCTGCCACAACTGTGGCGACAACCATCTTGCTACCTCTAAGGAATGTCCTACCTACCTCGCGGCACAACAAACAGCAACTGAGAGAAGGAACAGGGTTGTTTAGTTTATCTACATGTATTTCCTTAGTATTTGATAGGCATCAGGCGGAGAGGAGGATTTTTTTTTGTTTAGGGGTCGTTAGCGCTGTGACGGGGGTCCACTCAAACGGTTGCCACTAACATTTAAGAGAAGGATTTCAGGGACCAGGTACAGTGAGGTGTACCGTCATGTATGTTAGTTGCCGCTTCATAGCCTCTGGCTCCATAAGCGTAATGATACATAATAATAATAATAAACAGAGCGCGCGGGCCAATGGTTAAGAAACACTGATTTCATTCCACCACGAATGCTAGCACCAAAAACGGCTATGACTACAAAAGATATACTGCAAGCAGCGGTCGAAACTACTAAATATTTCGACAAAGAGGACGAACTACACAACCCTCAGTTAAGACAGGAAACGGTCTTGATGTCAAACTAGACTCTCGCATAGAAAGAAATGAAGGTGTTTGTTACAGAATTTCTTGACCAAGTCCTAGTCGCTGCGGAGCCAGACAAAGTGCGGAATGAACGAAAAGGAGAGTTTGAAGCGGCGGAACGAGACGGGGGGACGTTACCAAAACAGGGGAAAGCAGTCCAAGGGTTTCTATACTACAAAAACCATCTCTTCTTACCCAACAACAAAGAGCTATGAATGGTGGTCGCGAAAGGATCCCATGATTCTATGATGGCAGGATATGTTGGACAAGAAAAAACCCCGGGAATAATTAGGCGAGATTTTTACGGGAAAGTTTTGACTAACTGTATAAATGACTACATACAATCATGTGACGAATGCCAACACAATAAATCTCCACGACACACCCGGTACTGGTTGTTA
Organism: Tuber umbilicatum; assembly: GCA_003313605.1. Taxonomy (NCBI): domain Eukaryota; kingdom Fungi; phylum Ascomycota; class Pezizomycetes; order Pezizales; family Tuberaceae; genus Tuber; species Tuber umbilicatum. Next base: position 6,421 of record QLOI01004122.1, on the reverse strand, counting down.
CAACCTCTACCAGTCCTTTACCCAGCTTTGGCGTCAATATCTACCGCTTTTATAACACATCTAGAAGAGTTACAAGGGCATACAAAAAGTATGGTCTTAGTAGACCGCTTCACCAAAGTGGCCCATTTCATCGAAGTACACCAAGATGTGTCAGCCAAGGATGTAGCCAAATCCTTCCTCCAGGAAGTATGAAAACCACAAGGGTTGCCAACAGTGATAGTATCGGAGATAGACGTAAAGTTTTGTGGCAGCTTCTGGGAATCACAGAGTAAGCAGTTGGGTATAAAGCGAAAAATGTCAACATCATACCATTCACAAACTGACAGACAAACCGAGAGGACAAGCAAGTGCTGGAAGGATACCTGCGATGTTTTGTCAACTGCGATGAGGATGATTGGTACCAACTGTTCCCATTAGGTGAACATGCATACAATAACTCAGCCATGAACGAACATGAAATGTTACCATTCTTCGCAAATTGCGGGTTCTACCCACAAATGGGATGGATGAAGGAAAGGGAAGCGCAAAATCCTGGGACCACGATATACCTACAATGGATGAAAAGGATACACTAAAAAGCAGCCAAAACCTTAGAACGTACCAGGGACGCCATGAGGAAATATTATCATAAAAGGGCGATGGAACAACCAGATATCAAAACTGGTGATAAGCTGATGTCAAATGTAAAAAACATCCGTTCCAAACTACCATCATAAATGTCAAATCCTAAGCTTTATGGACCATTCCAAATCCGGGACAAAAGAGGCCGTTCATCAGACAAACTAACTATTTCCGACCTATGGCATATACATCCTGTGTTCCATGTATCATTACCGGAACCTGACCGAGCATAGGTTGGGGCAGGCCGAGAACAACCCCCGCGAGCCGCTACGTAAATCGAGGGAGACTTGGAATGGGAGGTTGAATAGAGAGTGAAGAGTGAAATAATTTCATACACTAGGAGAGTTCGCGGACGCAACGTTCGGATGCGCGAATTCAGGTATTTTTTGAAATGGAAGAGTTGTTTGTAGGATGAGAAGACCTGGGAACCACCAGAAAGCACGGAACGTGCTCAGAAGTTGGTGGAGAGTTTTCATGGAGCAAACCCGGAAATGCCAGGTATGGCAGAGGTAGAATAGTAGGAAAGGTATTCCTGCCCTGGCCAAGCAAACACAGAAGGTTTTTTATCTTACCGTACAGAGTTCTAGGAAGAATAAAGGAAATTAAGGAATGAAAGACTCATGACGAGCTTTTGTAGGAGGGAGCTCGTTTTAGGTATATGCAACACTCCTCTCTGGCACCGATGTTGGGCCCAGACGTCGCCTGTAGTATGGTATGAAGTTGCTTGTTACCAGCAAAAATTGAGAAATTGGCCGCTTCCCTGTAACAAGATATACATCGTGGCAGTCCATCCAGCCTAAAGCTGTTCACAGTATATATGAGAGGGGAAGTGTGAACTGCTTATGGAGCTGGAATTCAGTATATGATACAAATGATATCTGCATGAGCAGAAAAGCCTACTGAATCAGAAAACAATAATGCTTCAAGTTGACCGACTACAAATAGTCATAGGTCTGCAAGAACGGACGGGAGTTAAGGAGACGTAGCTGCAAGCCCATTCTTGCTGGGCCAATTAAAGAAGGGATGGAGCACTAAGCCTACCAGCTCTACGTAATGATATTACAGCCAGGCCTCTGTGTTATCACCGCCGTCTGATATTGAGACTGATCACCTTCGTAACAGAGGAACGACTGCCATGTTCCCAAATTCGGTCGCACACTCAGACTACGGTCATATGCCATAGCCATCGTTTACTTCCGACTGGCGGAGTCTCACACACGCTCAGGAAGACGAAGTACAATAAGTCAAATGACCAGTAGCGTGGAATTATTCATGGTCTACGAGTGCTCGCACTTAGAATTGAAAAGACGAAAGACCAGTAATTGTTGCGCAGGTACTTAGTTAGTATAGTTATTAGATGTAGCAGCCGCGGAAACTCCCGCGGGATATAAATTTAAGAGTTCCTCCCCAGCTATTAGACAGACTGCAACTCAGAAGAGATCTTATCAATATAGCAAGTTATTATCTACACTTCATACTCTTAGTAGTTATAACAAAAACGAGGATTAGCATTTAAATCACGACGCCATCCTGACACTACTCCATTATTAAACTCTTAAGGACGCTTATCCTTACTCTACTGAGCTCTGAGTTGGTTACTCATAACACGAACACTTCAAAACGCTTAACCTTATTCTACTGAGCTCTGAGTTGTTTCCCCCTAACACTGGATCCTGTTAACCGGGTTTACTCGCGGAGGTCCTTTTTTGCGTTGACAATCATTCCCAACTTTCTTGCTTGTACCCTTCCAGGAAGCTCGCCCGATTGCGGCTGCTACTGCATCTCTCCAACATGTTTTCTATTCACCGTTTGTTAGACTACATCAGGTTCAACCCATCGCTCACTTTTGGGTGCTGGTGAGTTTTTCGGCAATGCCTTTGTGCATTTCTTCCCATTCCCAAGGTTTTCTCCGCTTATCAACCTTATTCAATGTTGAGGTCCTACCCCCGTTTGGCACCTTATTTGCAGCTTGTTCCGCCTTCGTATATTTCTTTTGTTTTTTGGTTGGCTTTGGTCCTCCTTTCTCAAAGTCGCCCTCTTTCCGCTTTGTCGTCTTGAGATGGCTTTCTTGTGTAGAAATTCTTTCATCCCATTTCCATTCCTCGTGATGTTCCCCACATTTCCTCAATGCTTCCAACCATTCCGTATCAAGATAGTATTTTTCCCTGGATAGCCTTTCTAGTATTGGTAATGGTACTTTATCTTCCAGCTTCTTTTGTCATGTGATACTGGTTGTTTGTACCTTGATGTTAAGGCTTTCCTTTTTTAATATAAGCGTGAAAATCTTTCCTTCATATCTCACTTTACCCATATCTCGCAGTGCCTCACGGTCTTCTACGGTGCTGGCGTACTGATTTCTTATTTCTTGAGTGAAACATTATCACAGAATGAGCCCGTCTATCTTTTTATGGCCTAATTCTCCCGTCATGGCACATTGGTACCAATTTGTGAAGTGCGAAAGATTCTCCCCTTAGGTTCGACTAATTGTATATAGTATCCTGTGCATGTGTTTTTCCCAATGTCGTGGGTTTCGGGGAAAATAATCTTCGCATTGGAGTAGTCATGTTTTCACGTTTTGGTAGTCTTTTACTTGGAATATTTGCGGGGGTGAGGCGTCCTTCCTTTTTGCACCAGCCAGTCCCTTGCTTACAGCATCTTTAAGTAGTTATATTCGGACATGATCTCTGTCTTCTTTTGGCGTCATTCCACAACTTACTTGTTGGTGTTTACGCTTCCCCTTTCGCTGCTTTTCATCAGGATCGGCGAAGCTTTCATTGTCTGTAGAAGTACTTGACGAACTATGATCATCGTCGTCGCCATCATCATTGGGGTGTCCAGGTCTGTTTTTTAGACCTTACGATGGTCCTTTTCCGATACGACTAGGCCCGGCGGCTGTTTCTTACCTCTCCGGAGCCTTTCCTTTTCCTTTCTGATTTTCCTTAGTGTTTTGGCTTTCTTTTGGCGCAGGTAATTGATGCGGATCCCCATCTCCGCCTGCGGTATTTGCTGGCCGCTGGTTAACCTGAGCTGTCCAGTTTTCCAATTGTTCCATTAATCCATGAATTTATGCAACCTTGCGGCCCTTAAATTCCTTGTTGACTCGTTGACTTCTTTCTATTTCTGCTCTTACCTACTCGTTTTCCTCCATTCGTGTTGCTAATTCTCTTACCAATTCATCGTGATGTGATTGTATAATATTAATCTCCTTTTCCAACAAGAGGTCTCGAGCGAGAGATTGTGTGTCAGTTGTCCCTCTATTGGTATATAATTGCTGGCAAGCTCCTTTTGCCGCTCTTATTATCGACGAACTCTTCCTTCCGCAATTCTTCTTAATTCAGCCTGATTCCATGTGTTGCTAAGTGCCGCTGTAACTGTAGCGAGGGGGGTCTCCCCATTTTCTAGTTCTTCATCAACAAGTTATTCTGCATCTTTTACTCTGGTCCTAACGCTTTCAAGATATACCTCTAATTGTTGTTGGGAGTTGGACAGTGTATTGAAGGGGATATGAAGGCGGTCTTGGGTTTCCTTTGTGGTCAGGTCAATTCGTCCTATTACCATGTCGAGCTCGCTTATGAAATCTCACTCTGTCTGTTGATTTCTTTTGCTGACGTCTTAGAAGAGAAGTTGAATATCTTTCTAAGAAACCGAGTGAGGACTTCGTTAGTCCTTCGCGGGTTCGTTGTATCAATCCCCTCATTTTGGGCAGTGACCGCCTTTTATCAAAACTTGAAGGTCATCATACAATTGGTGTTCAGCTTCGGCTTGGGACATAACTTCCGGGAATAAATTGTTGTTACAAAGTTGTTGTTGAGACTTGGTCAACTCTGTCGTCATCCAAGCCTTCCTCCACTGTTTCATCTTCTCACGTTAATTTTAGTGCCAGATCTGTGTAGATTTTGGAGTTTGAGGGTGATCGGTCGACCTCGCCGTAAAATAGAATTCGTTCGGTTGTCCAAGGGTTATTTAATTGAGGTATCGCGTATGCTATTGACTGTGGAAGGGTCTGTTCCATGGTCCTCGATACCTGGGCCTATCCGCCACAAGTGGTACTGTAACCTTTCCCCAACGTCCTATTATAACAACCACAGCGGGCTCTTTTGGCCAACAGGGTAGGGGTATCATTGTAACTTAGAACAAACTGTCCTTGACGATGTGTGCAGATGTATTTGTTCTGGGACTGTTTGGTCCGATTTATCTTCCTTTATTCCTCATTCTTGGAACTTCAGGTTCTAAGTTTGACTACTTGGTTTTCGCTAGCGCAAGCTAGTGTAATGCTATCCTGTGTATCAGGTTCGAAATCAGCGTACTCGTCCTCGTCCTTAGCGCTTGTGAAATACCCTGGAAGTGTTTCAGGTAATACTTGCATTGTCTGTGTGTTCCCTGACATAATGAACCAATAGTACCTGAGGGTTATGTCAAGTATTGTGAAGATCATTTGACACCATTTGTGACGGTCGTTCCTCAGTGACGGAGAGACTATCAGTATAGTGTTACGGGTAACCAACTCAGAGCTCGGGAGAGGATGGTCAAGCATTTAAGGTAGTCGATAACGGAATGGTGCCAGGAAGCTTTCATAAAAATATTAGCTTAATACTCAGTACGCTAAAACTACTAAAGTATAAGTGTAGATCATCACTCGTTATATTGATAAGATCTCATCTCCGCTGCTGTCTTTCTAATAGCTGGGGAGGAATTCTTATATTGTTAGGCATATGCAATTCCAACACCCCCCTCTGGGCCAGATGTAGGGCCCGGACGTCAAATGCAGTACAGTGTGAAGCGGCTAGTTACCAGGAAAAATCGTGAAACAGGGAGCTTCCCTGTAAGACAGTATACGTCGTTGCCGTCCATCCGACCTGAAGCTGTTCGTGGGATATATGAGAGGGGTAGTGTGCACTTCCTATTCAGCTGGAATCCAGTATATGATACAAATAATATCAGTGTGAGCAGAAAAGCCAACCGAATCAGTAAACAATAAGGCTTCACATTGACCGACTACGATTAATCATAGGTCTGCAAGAAAGGACGGGAGTATAGATGATGTAGCTGCAAGCCCATTCTTGCTAGGCAAATCACAGAATCGATGGAGTACTAAGCCTACCAACTCTACCTAATGATATTACAGTCATGCCTCTGTGTTGTCATGGTTGTCTGATAATGAGATAGATCACCTCGGTATCAGAGGAACGACTGGTATGTTTGCAAATCGGGCGGCATACTCAGAATAAGTTCATATGGTACAAGGATCGTATACTTCTGACTGGCAGAGTCTCGCACACCCATAGGAAGAAGAAGTACAATAAGCCGAATGACCAGAGGAGGTGAATTATTGAGGGTCTACCAGTATTCGCACTTAGGATTGATAAGATGAAAGACTAGAAGTGGTTGGGGTGGTACTTGGTTAGTATAGGTATTAGATGTACTGGCTGCGGAAACTCACGCGGGATATAAATTTAAGTGTTCCTTCCCAGGTATTAGACAGACAGGAACGGAGAAGAGATCATATCAATATAACAAGTTATTGTCTACACTTAATCCTCATAGTAGTTTTAGCTAAAATGAGTACTAGCGATTAAACTGTGACTCCTTCCTGACACTACTGCGTTATCGAACACTCAAAACGCTTAACCTTACTCCACTGAGCCCTAGGTTGGTTACACGGAACATATATTTATATCCTACATGAGTTTCTACAGCCAGTACATCTAATCCCGATGATGACTTCGTTGCCGTTACAACCACAGCGAAAGAAAAAACCACACCAAATTTTCTGCCAAGCCCCCACCTCATTGGTCAACAA
>QLOI01004118.1:0-17652 GCA_003313605.1 Tuber umbilicatum | reverse complement strand
CGCCCTGGCTTCTTGACACCCTTCAAATACACCCGGTACACGGTTTGAAACGCCACCTCCGACTGTTCGGAAAATGCTTGCCGAGGGGCCGTATCGGTCTTGGCGCAAATTATCATACCTGGAGGTCTTGTGTAATATATGTTGTGCTGTAACCTAGGTACGAGCCGTAAATATAGAGCACAAAATAAGTCCAAAACTGGAACTAGTTCGCCCTGTTAGGCTCCTCCTTACTCCCGAACGGGGACCCACTAATTTAATAAGTACGGTAATCTAACTGGTCCTGCCTTGACTTCCATCCCCTCCGAGCTCTCATCCTCTCTGGGCCCGTCTCTTTTCGGCCCTCGTTCCCGGTGGACTCCAGTCTCTTGTCGGTTGTACACGAGGAACCTCGATCTCGAAGCGCCTAGTAGTAGAGCCCCCCCACAGGTTGGTAGGAGCTACAGTATGCAATCAAGCATTGCGTATTTTTAACAATAAAGGTTTACGCACTGCGGATTCGATACTTTAGAGTAATAAAGAGCATGTAAGAGTATAAATGAAAGGAAGACAACTGACAATAACCGCAGATAGACAGAAACAGATAGATTTGATAGAGACAGAGGAGAAAATCAGCGTGGACTCCGATATATGGCAAGCAGTCAAGCTATCTCATTTCCAACACCTATCGTGTTGGGAGAGGTAAGTAGTATACAGCAGGAAAAATGAAATATGTGTCAAGGAAAATGGATGCAAAACCCTATATTACAGAGGAATACACTAAGAATTAGGGGACGCAAAAACAGCGTTCAGCATCTTCTAGGCCAAAACTGGCTGGCCAATCCAGTCGCCTTCCCCGTCCATTTCCCAGACTAAAACCTTGCGAGACCCAACGACCCGGACAAGGTGTGCGTGAAACTCAAGAGATCCAACCAACTCTCGAATCTCAGGGCTCAGTACGTAGCTCTTCAATTGAGCTGTAACATCTTTTTCAATCCAATCGCGGATTGACCCCTTCTTGTATTTCTCTCACTTGTGGAATATGAGTTCTAAAACCTGGTCAGCGTCGAGTTTGCTTAGAGCTTCAACCTTCTCGTCCAAACTGAGTAAGTCTCCAAGATCTAGAAAGTCAATTCCAACAGTTTTCCATTCTGTAACCACAGATTGGTTCAGTGACGTTATGACAAGATCAATGAGACCGGGGCCTCCGGCCGGCTACGCATCGCGACATTATCAGAAATTGAGAGGCGAAAGAGATGAAAATGGTGCGTTACATACCTTGGTAACGACATACTCCACCAGTTGGTCCAGACCAGGGTTTTCGAGAATAGCCATATGGAAGCTGTCCCGGTGCTGCCACTCCGTCATCGCGTATCCACCTGGTTTGATATCACGGCCTACAATCAGTTTCCGATAGCCACTTAGGGGGCCAATGATGTTGCCACGTAATGCTAAAAACCTGACAGCATCCCGCATAGAATCCAGCAAGCCAAAGCGGCGGAGAATAGTGGTACCGAAGTGTGCTGCAGTGATGTGCTTTGGGATGGTGAGAAAGTTGGACTGATTCTCCTTGTCGAACGTAAATGCTCCAAAGTAGAACAGTAAGGTATGTCACACAACATCTTCGCCATCTCCGAGAGCCCTACTCCGGAGATCCACAAGGCTGAATCTGTGAACCAATGTAGGATATGGCAAAAGGTCATATGGCGTTGTCTGATCGGGTGAGGGTGTAAGTGCTCTTTAAATATAAGTGACTGCCCTTGCCAAGGATGCGCAGGTCTCTAGGAACCGCGGATACACTTCAGAGTTGGGAGGGCTTGCCACATCGAAATCCTTTCCAGTCAAAACTGCCTATCATAATCAAAGTTAGCTCTTGGAGAAATGGTGGCGGGCAAACAACTGAAAGGAAGAATATCTGGCAACCTCCCTGGAGATATTCCAAGATTGTATCAGTGTTGAACACTGATTCGGACTTCCGGTAACGACAGAAGTGATAGCCATGGGCATATTTCGTTAACCTGGCAAGATGTCGCTTGACATCGGTTTTGGAATTGCAAATTCTCTGCAATGCTTTCTTAACCTCCACTCAACTCAAGCCACAAAGCCCAGCTAGTCCTTCCTTGAATGACATGTTCAACGATATGTTAAACCCACTGGTACAGTTGGTCAAGGATAGCGGAGAGATGCCGGTGATAAAGCATCTATGGATACCATAGGGTAGGTCCATCAAACCTTTCATAGTAGCCCAGAAATCTTTGTCCAGTGACGATTCATCAGAATCTGCCCAGTCCAGCGAATTGTGGGGGTTCATATACTGGTTGGAGAAGGCGTTGTATTCATCCGCTAGCAGGTAAATCTGGAGATAGTTAGCACATCAACCCTAGTTAGTAACATGTTACCGGTGTTAACGACTTGAACACAGGGATTAAAAGTTTGTATGGCAAATTATCTGTGCAGATCTGAGCGCCCATACTGAATTCAAGCACAAGAGTTCAGGTTCTTCTGCACGCCGGTAACGCGCAGGATTTATGAATGACTTACCCCTTTGATGTTGGTGAGAGGGTGTTTTGTGTCTCCTCCATAGTTAACCTCTCGTAGAGTGCGGTCAACAATCTTGACGAGATTTGCCAAACTATCAATTACCGATCGCCGATTGATGTTTTCGGTTATCAGTTGGTCCAATGAGCCCCCAAGGTAGGGGTAACACATCCCCTAGAATCGCTTTAAGCCCCTGATAATCGTAAAGCCAATTCCTGAGCCGCCTCATTCAAATCTCGCGTGCGACTCACTTCCAAAAAATCAAATTTCAGGATCAGGTATTGGCCTGGTGTAACCCTATCCTCCTTCACGTCCTTATTAACATCAAGATCCTTCATCCCACAGGGCAGGCTATCAGCACGGCTAGTAAATAGCGACAGGGATCGAATAGGACCAACAAACCTTGAAGAGTTCACCGTACTGACCGCTGTGCTGTACAACATGAAAGTGCTCCAGCATGCTCAGAGTAAGTGATTTTCCAAACCGGCGTGGTCGAAGGAAGAGTATTGCCCTCGCGTTGAGAGAATCTAAGACCGAAAGATATCTCGTTCCATCAAAATAGGCGAAGCGTTTGTTGGCAAGCAACTCGGAAAAGTTGCTCTCGCTACCGCTTGGGAAAGCTTGAATCGCATCGCTTCTTATTCGTAGAGATGATTTTTGCGGTTTTTCCGGAAGTAAACGGGCCGTTGATAGCCCCCTCGTGTGCGTTGTTAGCCGCACCATGCCTAGCGTAGACAGAGGTTAGTTTGATGCGCGAAGTTTACTCGCCAAAAAAAGTTATTCTGTAGACCTTTACCCATGCCTGAGGATTATACCAGGACGCCACCCGTTGCCATGAGTTCAGAATTGCGCTCCCAGCGCATAGGTAAAGGTCGCGGACAAACCTTTTTTTTTCGGCGAGTACCTGTGCAAGATGGGAAAATGAGGAGGGGGTGGTGAGAACTTGGAGGGAAGGATGGTGCGCATGTGAAAGGCTGATGTTGGAGATGTCGTGCGGTAGATATTTGAGAAAGATTTGGCAGAGAAGCCTGAAGACTGCGCCAGCCTAGACCCAACAAATTTCTCTTTGTTAGCATCATTTGATTGTCAGTAGAGTTGTTATTTGCGGCGCAATGTGTGGATGTGTGGATGAGAGAGAGTCTTTGCTGAGAGGTGGATGTGAAGATGTGGAGATGTGAAGAAGAGGGGTGCAGTGCCAGTGAAGAGAAGAATAGGTCGTCAAAGCTACCCTGTATGGTGGGGCAGCCTTGGCACGGGTTGAAATCTTTACTGGGTTACCGTTGTGGGCTCGGGCGATTTGATAGGGAGGTTTCGGCAGCCGCATGGCGTCTTTCACCCGTTGTGAATCCCCATCCTTTCTGGGATTCCCCCGAAACATACCGATGGCGCTGTACGGGCCATATGCAAATTTGAAGTTTAGAGGGAAAGGTTCATGGTGCCCCTTGGTTGGTTGGTTGGTTGGTTGACAAGGGAAGTAGGGTGAGACAAGAAGGCGATGCGATGGACAATCCGTTCTGTACACAGCCTGGCTCCCGCAGCCAAAGAAAGAAAACAACCGGGTGTGTAAAAGAACAAAACCTTAATCACACCATACACGACTTCAAGCTGCAGAAATGAAATCAGGGAATTACCAAATAGGAAGCGCTGGCTCAATCAACGGTGATTAGGGTAAAGCTAAAGACGGGGTACTCGTTCGATAGGGGCTGTGGCCAACTTCCAATAGACCAGCAGCATTATACAGATACCCGATGACCGAGTGATCTAGTGTTATACCGTTGATGTGAGTACTGTACTAGGGTGTGGACACGGGTTTGTCTGGTTTTGTCCAATTTGTCGAGATTACTATGTGTGTAACACGACATGTTTTTTTAGGTAAAATAAATGATGCGCAAAGGAAAATGTAATTATAACCCTATATTACTGCAGGAATACGCTAAGAATTGGCTGACGCAAAAACAGCTTCTAGGCCAAAACGGGCTGCCCAATCCAGTCGCCTTTCTCGTCCATTTCCCAGACTAAAATCTTGCGAGACCCAACAGCAAGGACAAGGTGAGAGTGGAACCCGCGAGATCCAACCAACATTCTAATCTCTGCACTCAGTACGTAGCCCTTTAATTGAGCTATAATATCTTTCGCAATCAAATCGTGGATTGATCCCTTCTGGTATTTCTCCCGCCTGTGGAATCTGAGTTCCAAAACCTCCTTAACTCCGAGTTTGCTTAGGGCTTCAGCCTTCTCGTCCAAACCGAGTGAGTCTCCAAGGTCAAGAACATCAATTCCAACCGTTTTCCATTCCGAAACCACACAGTGGCTGGGTGACGTTATGATAAGATCAATGATACCAGGGCCTCCGGCCAGCTACACATCGCGACTTTATCACAAATGGAGAGGCAGATGAGATGAAAATGGTGTGTTACATACCTTGGTAACATCATACTCCACCTGTGGGTCCAGACCCGGGTTTTCAAGAATAGTCATACGGAAGCTGTCTCGGTGCTGCCACTCGGTCATCTGACATCCACCTTGTTTGATATCGCGGCCTACAATCAGTTTCCGATAGCCACTCATGGTGTCAATGATATTGTCATGTATCGCCAAGAACCTGATGGCGTCCCGCATAGAATCGAGTAAACTAAAGCGGCGGAGAATAGTTGTACCAAAGCGTGCTGCTGCAATGCGGTTCAGGATAGGGAGAAATTTGGCCGGGTTCTCCTTGTCCAATGTAAATCCTCCAAAGTACAGCAAAAACGTACGCCATGCAGTCTCTTCGCCATCTCCGAAAGTCCTACCCTGGAGATCCGCCCGCGTGAATCTGTCAACCAACTTAGAATAAGGGATGAGGTGATGCTGGGTTGTCCTATCAGGTGGGAAGGCCAGGGCATTCTGCATATGAGTAACTGCTCTTGGTGAGAATGCACAGATCTCCAAGAATTGCGGAGACACCTCAGAGTTTGGAGGGCTCGCTATGTTGAAATCCTCTCCCGTCAAGACCCCCTATCACAATCGTGGTTAGCTCTTAGAGAAATGGCGGCAGGCAAACGGCCTATGGCAAGGGTATCCAGCAGCTTGCCTGAAGGTATTCCAAACTTGTATCTGTGTTGAACACCAGCTGGGACTTCCGATAATTACAGAAGTGATATCCATTGTGATATTTCGCTAACCTAGCAAGATGTCCCTCGACATCAGTTTTGGATTCACAGATTCTCTCCAATGCTTCTTCAACATTTTCCCGACTCAAGCCACAAAGTCCAGCCACCTCTTCGTTGACTGACATGTTCACCGAAATGTTGAACCCACTGGAAATGTTGGCCAAGAAGAGCGGTGACAGGCCGGTGATAAAGCATTTACGGATACCATAGAGTAGGTCCATCAAACCTTTCACAGTAACCCAGAAATCTTTGTTACGTGACAATACATCAGATTCTGCCCAGTCCGGCGGATTGTGGGGATCCATATACTGGTTGGAGAAGGCGTCGTATTCGTCGGCTAGTAGGTAAATCTTGAGACAGTTAGCACGCCAACCTGGCCCAGAAACATGTTACCGCTGTTAAGATACGGAACACAGGGGTCAAAACTTTGTATGGCAAATTGTCAGTGCATATCTGAGCGCCCATACCGAAATCAGGCACAAATTTTCATGTTCTTCATACTGGTAATGTGTAGAATTTATTCACGACTTACCCCTTTGACATTGGCGAGAGGATGTTTTGTGACTTCTCCATTCTTAACCTCCTGTAGAGTGTGGTTGACAATCCCGACCAGATTTCTCAAACGATGAATTGCAGATCGCTGATTAATATTTTCATTTATCAGCTGGCCGGGTGAGCCCCCAAGGTAAAGATAGTCAGTCCAATAGAATTCCTTTAGGCTCTAAAGCATATTAAAAGCCGGTTCTTGGGCTGCCTCTTTCAAATCTCCCTTGTGCCTCACTTCTGCGAAATCAAAGTTCAGGATCAGGTATTGGCCTGGTGTAACCCTATTTTCCTTCACGTCCTTATCAACATCAAGATCCTACATCCCACAGGGCAGGCTATCAGCATGGCTAGTAAATAGCGGCAGGGATCGAGTAGGACCAACAAACCTTGAAGAGTTCACCGTACTGAGCGCTGTGCTGTACACCGTGAAAGTGCTCTAGTATGCTCTGAGTAAGTGATTTTCCAAACCGGCGAGGTGGGAGGAAAAGTATTGCATCCGCATCAATTAAATCAAAGACAGAAAGATATCTGGTTCTATGAAAGTAGGCGAAGCGTTTGTTGGCACGCAATTTGGAAAACTTGCTCACGCTACACCATGGGAAAGCAGGGATCGTATCGCCCCATAGCAGAAGCGAGGATTCTCGCTGTTCCTCTGCAAGTAAACAGGCCGTAGATAGGCTCCTCGCGTTTGCCACTAGCCGCACCATGCCTAGGGTAGACAGAGGTTAGTTTGATGCACGAGGTTTACTCGCCAAAAAAAAAGTACTTCCCCGACCTTTCCCCAGACCTGAGTGTTATACCTGGACGCCACCTGTTGCCATGAATTCTGCACTGCGCTCCCCGCGCACAGGAAAACGTTGGGGACAAACTTTTTTTTCGGCGAGCAATTGTACAAGATGGGAAAGTGAAGAGGGGGTGCGAACCCGGAGGGAAGGATGTTGCACATGGTAAATGCTGATGTTGGAGATGTCGCAAACTCGAGATTTGACGAAGATTTGGCAGAGAGGTCTGAGGACTGCACCAGCCTGGACCCAACAGACTTCTCCTTGCTGGAATCATAGGATCGCCAGTAGAGTTGTTATATGTGGTGCGACGTGTGGATGAGGGAGTCTTTGCCAGGAAGTAGATGTGAAGATGTGGAGATGTGAAGTAGAGGGGTGCAGCGCCAGTGCAGAGAAGAATAGGTGGTCAAAGCTACCCTGTATGGTAGGGCAGCCTTGGCACAGGTTGAAATTTTTACCGGGTTACCGTTGTGGGCTAGGGCGACTTGATAGGGTAGTTTCGGCAGCCGCATGACGTCTTTCGCCCGTTGTGAATCGCGCATTAGTAGATAGCTTGGCATGCAGATTTCTCCGCACAACCGCTCCCAGGCAATTACACAATACTCGAGTATTGTACAAGTAGACATCGCAGGTTAATTTACCATCAAGCTATCATCCAGCCTATCAGGTAGTCGCGACCGCGGGTATATCGCGAGTCCACGGTGTATTCGAAACATCATCCACCTGGCGGCATCCAACACCGCAAGAACCGGTAAAATTCGCCATCTCCGGTAGCCCCCAGATCAGCGGATTTTGAGTCCAGGGCTCCTGAGAAAGATTAGCCTTTCCCCAACACTGTATAAGATCGTCCTGCTGGAAGTGCTGGATCTCGTTAACTGGCATTCCCAATTCTGTTAACCGGTCAAACTGAACCTATCGCGGGCTGATCCACTTATTTTCGTTGATAGTCTGATGGTACTGGTGTGGGGGAGGCTTAGGTTCATGGGTTTCACTCCGGGTTGTGTTCGCGTGATCTGCAAAGCAGAGCGACACAGAAGCACTATCCTCACCCATGAATTTACTGAGCATCATGTAGCAACACGTCTTCGTGATACCGAGTGATATGCCGTGATTGCCCATCATTCCCTACCAGGCTAACATGTTGATCGTCAGAAGGGGAATCCCTCGGTGCCCATGAATGAAACATCCTAACTCGCCCTTCACCTTTTCCTTCATTTTATCAATCCTCCTCCATCCGACAACCTTTAAACTTACTACGCTTACCTTGGTGTGACAATTACGTAATCTGCGCGCTAACCGATTGTGGATGAAAGACTGCTGGGTGAGTATATTAGACCACTAGACTCACCCGACAAATGCCAAGAATACCAAGACGTCAACCGATACCTGGTTTCTTATGGTGGCAAGGTTTTCAACCGTCTTTCCTGCCTCCCTCTCCATCTCCTCTCCTCACCCATCCCCATCCTCGCTACTCAGACAGACACAATATGATAACCGACGCCTCCTGGAAGGTATTTTCTGTCCCTCGAAAGAGGTTGGATTTGGCCAGTATTAGTTTCTACCTCGCTCAAGTATCAGCAATGCTGTCGACAGGGGCGACAGATCAACATATGGCACATCCACGCCTACCCCGAATGCCCCGGTACCCCGACAAATCCGGACCCCGCTCCGGCGACCCCCACCAGGATCATTGTGCATGTCGTAATTCTCGCGATAGCCGGGTACACCCTCGTTCTCACTGTTCAGATTGGGACGTGGTGCTGGGTATATGTGGCAGTTGTGGGGAGGGTACGGAAAGGTGGGTTGTGCTTTTAAACCTTTGGGCGTACATACACTATATTACCGAGCTTGCTGATTGGATAGCACGCACTCTACTTGAGTAGTGTGTTCATTCGTGGCGTGCCAATTATATGTATAGAATCAAGACCTAGTGGCCCGCTTACCTCATCCGTCCCCCATCTTTCATAGTACCGGTAAGCGATACTACGCATTCTGCCCACCATCCGAGCGACACGGAAGCGCTGCCCTTACCCGATGTTTTCATGCCGCAACACGCCTTCGACAATAGGTGGGAATAGGCCGTGATCGCGGCTTATTCCCACCCGTCCAGTTGTCTGACGTGTGCTATCGTGAGGGGGGTAACGGTGCAATGGGCCTGTGTGAGTGTGTGTGGAGTCAGGCCAATCCTTATAAGCCTCGGGAGGGTACATTGGTGTCGAGTGCTGAGTCCACCGGTTGTTGATACCGAGTGAGCGCCTGTGACACATCCGGCTTTTCCGAGGGTTAATTCGATGATCACT
The DNA here is from genome assembly GCA_003313605.1 of Tuber umbilicatum. NCBI lineage: Eukaryota > Fungi > Ascomycota > Pezizomycetes > Pezizales > Tuberaceae > Tuber > Tuber umbilicatum. The sequence continues at coordinate 8,361 of QLOI01004118.1, read as the reverse complement.
CATTTACTGGGCCGAGAGAACACTTAAATGCTGGTATAACACCTAACGCCTCTTGGCATAGAAAGCCGATATCGATTCAAGCCCCACCTGCGTAGCAAATGGGAAACCACTAACAGCTGACTCGGGACCGACCATCCTGGGAACCCGGGATTCTGTAGGCCTGTTACGGGATGGAGGACCCTTTTTCAAAGAACAAGGGGGTTATTGCAACAGGATAAGGCGCGATCACGTAATGGAGCTTGGGTAAGGAAAGAAGAGCTCTGTCTCGCGCTTCTAGCTAATGAGAGGAAAGGACAGGAGATATATAAAGCCAAAAACGAGCGCGAATCCCAGTCCTCGTAATGATCACCACACATCCCCATTCTGTTCCATTTCCAGGTATGTCTGCCGCCTTCTCTCAGACCCCTTTACAAACAAAGGAAAAGATGAATGCTTCTCAAGGAGCTCATCCCGCGCCCCCGCAAAGAGTTCCCCCGCCTACCATCGCCAATCCTCCATGCCCATGACCTCTCTTCAGGAAGAACAACGGGTGGCAACCTCCACGCAACAGCCGCGGGCGAACGGGCGATAGCATACGAACGGGCGATGGTACCTATATGCATGGGTGACAAAGGACAGATATGAATGGTGGGTATTGGCAACGGAGAGCGACGATGGATACGGACAATGGGGAGCGACGATAGCGGTAATGGGAACAGCAGCGATATGAGTAGGCAACAACGTATGAGCGCGGGATAGAGGATGAGCGGGTCAGAACGTACAAATGGGCGACGGTGATGAAAGACGACAAAGAGCGATGATAGCGAGGATGCTGGGCGGCATCATATGATTTCCAACTCCGGAAGCTGGACCCCACGGGAAAGAGAGGTAGCGATTAACATCATATTAAGCCTCACCTGATCTGCCTGCCTGGCCTGGACTACCCCTCATTCGTCCTCTTGTGTGCGCGATCCCTAGATTGGTTATCATCTCTGCTGGCCTTCAGGTTGATACCCTTGTGACGAGCTCCATCGGAATGGCCTATCTCGGGTATATAGATGTATGCCTACCGCGGCCCATGCTTGGCACTCAGGAAAGGTTTGATTACCACCTGCAATCGGCCCTCGAAGGGCAATGTGACCAGTGGTCTACCGGTAGTACGGTACGGTAGTTGCTCGTCCCTCGAGAGAGGTACTCGAAGGTCGGCGGAGATCACTCTACTGTACTTTGGGGAATTCCCACTAAAGTCGCCCCCGTCAAATTCGTACACGGGCCTCCTAGATAGGTCTCACCTCTGAAATATCTCTGAAATATCCCAACAACCTTCACACGAGCTTTATACTATGTACCCTAGTACAAGGGCTCGGCAAACAAATGGACAACCCCCCATACTACTAGATCCCCGCCTCCCCACGCACAATTGTGATATTCACATCTTCACATTCGTGGGGATCCTTGCATAACCCCTGAATATTCCTTGTTTTCAGGGATTACTTTCGGGTACCTCTTTCGGGGGACGAGTAGTGAGAGTACTCGTACTTGTAGAGTCTCCAACATGAGCTAAGTGTGGGATGAGGGGAGAATTATACATGTTTCAGTGTTGCAGGTACTAGGGTAGATTATAACTTCATGGTACTTGAGTACAGAGCAGGGGGGGTCACGTTCTGTTAGGAAAGTAATTTTGGAACACCAGAGAAAGTATGCGTTCCAACCAAGGGCCATGCTCTGATCCCTGCTCTATACCATGAATTCATGATTTACCCGAGTACTAGGTACCCATGCTACCGGCAGAGGATACGAGCACCGCCTCGGATCACTAAACTGAAAAGCTAATTATGTTAACGCGATCCTCCGCCCTGATCTCAATTCACCTCGAGGAGGTTAGTGTGAGCATATTACCATGACACCTAGGGAAGGTCGATTGATACCCATATTCGGTTACGGAGACACAGCCCGCATGCGTCGCAGTGAACCACGACCTGTGTCAGCATCTTCCGTAGTGCTGCCATGATAAGCGAGTCAACACAAAGATCAGACCACATTTTCCCCTCTAACAGCTGCGATTGGCAGTTTCTTTGGTTACACTCAGGCCAAACCCGATCACGTACCGTACGCTCACCCCAGATTGCGAGTGTACGGTACTCGTAATAAAGGACTTGTGGAATCTCACCATCTCCGAGCCGTGACGAAAGCCCCCCCGTAAATCACGACATCAGTACAATATAGGTTTAGCTTGCATGGTTAACGAGATCCAACAAAGCGAAAGTCCCTAAGGGATCCTAACTTAGAATCGAGAGAGTAGGGGTTGCCGGGGGTAGTGTATTTCACGTGTCTTTACAGGTATCGCTCCCTAAGTGCCCATACCCCTGGTCAGTCTGGTTAATGTCATTAAGTGTGTTAGTCTGCTGCGCCAAACCCCTACTGACTTGCTTGTACAGGGAGCCTCATGACTGGCGCGGCGGGTGGCATACCGGCACGGCATCGGAAGTGCGATCCTGTTGTCCGGTAGGGTAGCGGGTAAAGGGTATGCCATCTGGGTCCTGTACTCGCATGTGGGCGCCTAGACACATGAGGGGTTTATTGCCTACCCCGCCCACAGTACCGGTATGGCACTTGGACGGCTGGACGTCCTTGCGTATCAGAGCGCCATCCAATTCATAACCCCATCCTCTCTCACACAAGTACGCAACGGCCCCCGTCTTATCATTCCCGGGTTGCTACTCTGGTAGGTACTCAGGTATCGGGCATTACCTTGAATGGGGTAGGGTGAATACCAGCGGTGGGTATCCTCCTCTTACCCTACGAGTACGTTGGGGAATCCTCAGCCACCGGTATTCGTCGTACCCCATTCAGGCCTGTGCCTCATTCATACCTGCACTTGTTCATTGTATGGGCGCTCTGGTATACGCAAATATGCCGGTTCCTACTCCACCACGAGCCCGCCCTCGGCCGTTGGCGATGAAGGGCAGATCGGGTATACCAGTCTCAGATACGCACAGACGTTTTTACCATATAATACTTCAATCCCTGTTTTCGGGCTCCTATTGCTGGAGACGAGTACCACGTCGAGCACTGTACCTATTTCTCTACTCCCCCCTCTTGGGCATATTCGCTAGTGGTATTTCGTGGTGCGGGTGGGAGAATGAGGGATGGAAGGATTGATATATATATTGACCCTCTCCCAAGGCAGGGTCTGAGTACTAGCTGCCGAACCACCTATAACCTTGGCACCAACTCACAGCTATGACGGAACACCTTTTACCCTCGCACCAACTCACAACTATGACGGAACACATTTTACCTTCACATCTTTCTGAGCCTACGGGTACAGTCGCTGCCACAGTCGATATTGCTGGCAATCTGCCTGGGCTTCCGTTTACTGAGGATGGCCTCTTACGAGAAAGTAATAAAGCGTTGCCCTTTTGGCATCCGTGCCATAGATTCTTCCCAAACAGCAAAGCCCCGCCAGTCTATGCTTTGAAGTTTACCTTGCACCGTACTACCAAATGGTACATGGCTAGTTTCTGGTGTGGCATTGATGGGCTAGCTTCCTGGACGCACGGCAGAGGCAGAGGGTGTCTAAGAGCCATCGGTGGTCTTGTGTCACCGGGCCTTGGAGGTCTCCGGTTCGTTTGAACCCCCTGCCTGCAGACCTGACAGCTACTAATGAATTAGTATAGAGCAGGGATCTTGTAGGGCATAGCCTTTGATGGCAGACGTAAGCCGTATCGAGGTTTCCGGGAATACCTTCGGAATGGAGGGTAGAGAGTAGCTGCAGTACCAGATAAACCCCACTACATGTATTGGCCTTGTGCCTCCCCATGGCCCCTTCTATATAGAGACACTGTGATGATGTTGTGAGCCTAGCCCCTCGGTGGGCAGTGTATACACGAAGCATAAATGCACAGGAATAAGGCAATGTCTTTGCCATACATAGTGGCTAGATTTCCGGTCTCTGACTATCTAAGTTAAGCTCTCCTGGAGCAGGATATGCGACAATACGGCGTTACACCTGAATCTCCTAGAGTTCCATCCCCTCATCATCGGAGGTCTCATCCTCTTCCTCCCTCTTCACTGTAACCAGATCCCCTTGGTCCCAACCTGGGTGATCGGCCATGAACACTTGAGCGTCCCACTCAAATTGGGATGCGCAGTCAAAGATGGCCTGGTCAGCTACTGTGTTGCCCAATAGCCTCCGCAGTTTGGTTCTCGTTTCCCACATGTCAGATGCACCGTCATCCAACTTGCCCTTGATATAAGTTCTCGGCATTTGACGTATTCCGGGATTCGAGGCGGCGGGGCCATGATTATCTTGATCCTGATAGGCTATCCCAGCAAGGGTGAACCCGATCCCATAGGCATCTGGCCTGGGGGTGACAGGTGGGATATCGGTCTTGCCATGGCCAATGCCATAATCCTGGGCTGGCCGTAGACGATACTTGCAAAACCGGTTTGGGCCAGTCGCAACTATGACGCTGCGGCCAAATCCTATCTTTTGGTACACGACCACACGGCCCAAACCATCAATGCTGGATGTTGGCACAGAAAACACCTGTTCTTCTTAGAGTTCCTCAATAGTAAAGTCGGCGTCCGGAGTCTTGTCCCTGCTGGTACTAGTGTTGCGGTTACCGTTGGGTGGAAGTGTGTTGGCACGGGGGTTGGGAGCTGGGGGAGTGTGGGTACTGTTGGGTGGAAGTGTGTTGGCACGGGGGTTGGGAACTGGGAGAGTGCCGGCAGGTTGGTTGGCTTGCATGAGACTACTAGCGCGGCCTGCAATGCGGGCGATGCGCTTCCTGTATCTCGACGAGCTTCGAGCCGAGGTCCTAGTCCCGGTGGCTGGTCCAACCTGCGTAGTTGGGGCCTGGGCCATACCCGGTGCTGGCAGCACCGTGTGCATCCCGGCAGCCTATGACATACCAGCTGGTTGCTGTGAGGTGGGGAAGTGGGGTGGTACTACGCCCACCGGTGCTGTCCCAAGAGCCGAGGCCATGCCGGTGGCCTGTGGAATACCCTGTGGTTGATGCCAGGGGCCGGTGGGCGCAGTGCCAGTGGGGGCTGGTCCCAGACCTAGCGATTGTTGCCAGGAGGCGGTGGCGGGTGGTTCCAGACCTGTGGCCGCGCTGGTAGCCTGTGGCGGGCTCGTTGGTGGGTGCCTGGGGGCCGTGAGTGTTGTGTGAGCTGGTCCCGGACCTCCCGGTTGCTACCAGGAGGCAACTGGAGGTGGTGCCAGACCCGCGGCCGCGCCGGTGGTCTGTTGTGTACACGGTGGCTGGTGCCAGGGGGCGGTGACAGCCTGTGCCAGACCTGGTGCGGGCGATGTACCAGGTCCTGGCGGTGCTAGCCGGGATGGGTCGGGTGGTACTGTTGGAGCCGGGGCTCTACCGCGGGGTACCCGGGACCCAGGACTCTTGGATCCTGGCCATATTGGCCAAAGACTCGAACCTCTCCTCGGTACTTTGGTTGGGGTTGGATGTGGCAGTACTGGCTTGTTCCTGACTCTTACTCATGGGTTACCTGTTTACTCCGATAGGTAACAATCTCTCAGGGGGAACCTACAAGTATATAGCTAAGGGCGAGGGCACCTACCTTCGGCCTAGTCCTCTTCCAGAATGTAGCCTACTGCGGGCGTGGCCCCCTTCGGCATCCCAATTCCCACGGCCCTAATGGCTCCCGCATAAATCAAGGGTCTATGCAAGAGGTATTCCTGTTCTGGGGGGCTAATTGGGGACGTGTGATACCGAACGGTCTAGGAGCCTAGATGCCTAGCCATTTCCTGGGTGTCATCCACATCCACATTAGAGTAATACTTGGTGCATAATCCTTACCGCACCCTCCTAGCCCTAGTCGAGCGCACACTATACTGGGCATTCTCCTGAATGGGCTGGGCGCCGCTGGTCGTGTGGATCTATTAAATAGAGTCGTAGATGTGGTGGTCCAGCCTCTTGGAATCTATGCATGGTGGTTGTGTGCAATGGATAGGGGAGCTCTGGGGGCCCACGGAGCAGCCGGCGTGTGCATCGGCAGGGACACCCAACTCGAGGGAGACGCTAATGGAAACAACATCCGGGCCACTATCTAGCCGAGCACACAACGTGTATACGAGTATGCGTAGGCGCTCTGAGCCGAGCTCGCCTCCATGCCTCATGCCGAGGGCCATAGCCCAACATACTGGGGTATCACAACATAATCGTTGAGGTGAATTACCCCGCCATCAGGGGCATGCTCCCACATGTTGACCGAACAGGGGGAAGAATTACATTTATAGCATATAAATGAACGGGTGATTGGCCATGACCTCGCGAAAAGACCAATGACCTAAGCGTAAATACTCTGCTAGGTGAAAAGCAGGGAGGCCACAACAGGGTCTCCGTACAACACACAACTCCTATCGTTTAGATTCCAAATATTATAGCAAGTACCGGAGCACATTCACCCATTCTATCACATTGAAGTAATATATCAAAGCGGATTCCCAACAGACATTTTCAGGTCCCCCAACCGATCAGGCATGATTGCAAGTTCCTTTTGTACGCAACAGCAACGGATCTCTAGAGGGGTATGCGGGCATGGGGTAGACATGATGAAGGGCGTGGTCGTTGATGAAGGATAGCACTGGTTGTCCCCTATAGACGAAGGATGTGGAGAGGGTTGTCGAGGAGGGTGGGACGGGCCGTCGGGGTGGGGATATTACTGGAGTGGTCTTTGTTGTGAGGGCCATGTCCGGGTTTAAACTATTATATCTGTTTCACCTCTGAACTGAGAATGACTGACTAATGATGTACAGTATATATTGCGGATAGTGCTATTGGAGAGCGGGGAAATAAATGAATCCACATGGGAAACAATGCAACAAAGGGGTACGCAGAAATGGAAAGAGGTGGAAAAACAGTAAGAGTCAACCAAGCCAGATAGACATGTGAATAGACAAACAGAAAGGCAAACAGACAAACCCGCCCCTGAACAACATGCAGACTCGACAGATCATGAATGGGAGGGTCGGTCAAGAAATCTGAAAATGATGCTGGCGGGTGATGGAGAAGCCAGGCAGATGTAAGGACTAGGTGCCATTAGAACGATTCTGATTTGTGGATGAAGTCTGTATTTTGTTAGTATCATCGTTGACATCAATTACATTAGGAGTACATACAGGTAGTGCTTGCATCACCTCCAAGTGGGCCATGATGCGCTCACTCATACCAACCAGTGACCCTAGTTGCGCCTGTCGCGAATCAAGCCCGTGTACGGTTGATTATATGCCGGCCGGTATAGTACCGAATGCGGTGAAGTGCTCATACAGGTCGCCACCCGTGTTACGAATTTGGGCCTCTAGTGAGAGGGCTTGATCTCGCCCGACAAAGGTCTCCTGGGAGTTGCTCGGGAGTGGCGATGTCATGGTGGTTGTGCAAAGATGCGTGGTCGTGGAAATGGGCGGATGGATGGAGGGGAAATAGGGGATGATATAGCTGATGTTACCCGGCCTACTGAGGTCTGTTTACTAGGGTGACGGCTCTGTTATTTGGTGTTGTTCCCCTTTAGAAAGGTAGACAAGCTGACACCGTATTGGGTTGTATAGTGAGGTGATTGGTGGAGCTAGTATAAAATATTGGCACAGGTACCGGTACGAGTACTCAAGTACACTTGTACTCGTGCGATTGGATATGTCGAACCTGAACATAGTGGTTAACGGGTATGGATATGTATGGGCAGACAGGGGTCAGATATGTATCTCCATGCATTTTCTGCCCCTGTCTGTCCAGTCACCCACTACATACCCGAGGACAAGTACAATCTTGTGGAATACTGCAGGATGATGGGGTGGTGAATCTCAATGTTGCAAAGAAGGCCTTCGGTGATGGAACCCGGGGGGTTAGAAGGGGGGGGATTGAAAGGGGGATTCTGAAAATTGGGATAGAAGGGGGGGGGGTTCTATAATATCTTAGTAAGCGAAAATAGCAGTTTTGTTTATCACGATCGCTTTTTTGATCCAACCCCCACCTTCATTGCAGCATTGGTGGTAATGCCTCGTAGGAGTCTTGGCTGAGCTAGAAGACCACCCGACTCCGGTGTGGCAGTATTTCGCGTGCTCGACTGGACCTTTTGCCGCCACCAAAAGTCCTCGACCTTCATCATACCTCACGGCGCTAGTCCCCATCCTCATTGCCCCGTCCAGACGGCCTTGGATGGCAGTCGGACTGGACGACCGTGAGCACTGCTAATCGCACACCATCCATGGTGTCGGCCACACCACCTTCCAGTGTCTAGTTGCACACTACTTGTGCTTGCGTTGGGGTAAGCCATGGCTCACTTGCGGTACTCAGATACCGGTATAACTGACGTTTACACACACCCTAGGTACCGGTACTGATTTAACCCCCCACACCC
>QLOI01004116.1:0-14656 GCA_003313605.1 Tuber umbilicatum | reverse complement strand
TCCTTCCGGGCTCCGGCATGGGATAAGACTAAGTCTACTGTAAGATCCAGCAGGGTCGTTACACCCAACCACGTACTATTCAATTCAATAAAAAAATATTCAAACTTCCTATACGATGGATAATTATTAGCAATATCAGCTTCCGGCAGGTTGCAATAGCTGCATTCAGAGTGCTCCTGGCCTACCTCTGCGCTTGTGTCTGTTTTCCTTCAAGTTTATTCTAAAAGTTACTTTATAGAAGTTTGCTAATGTGATACACGACTGTGAGAGTATTCAACAGGCTCAATCAAATACAGCAATTCCACGCACATTACCAAAGAGTGGATCCACCATCAAGTCCTGGATCCTTGAACAATATCTAAATGCATAACAAGTTATTAAACGAAACCTTGCTGGAGCTAGAATGGTACATTTTACCTTTGACCTATGGACTTCTCCAAACCACCGTGCATTTTTAGGAATAGTTGGTCATTGGGTTGGAGCAGATGGTAAATTGCATGGAACTCTATTAGTACTCCAGTGATTCCATGTGTCTCATACTGGTATTAACCAAGCTGAACACTTTTGGGAGATAATAAAGTTTTTTGAACTAGAGATGAAAATTGGATATTTTACTCTTAACAATGCGTCTAATAATGATACAGCTCTTGTTGAAATTGCAGCATACTTGGCATAGCAGGGAATCAAGTTCAATCCATCGGAGAGACAGTTACGCTGCTTTGCGCATGTAATTAACCTAGTAGTTAAGGCATTTTTATGGGGTGTCAATACTGAGGTCTTAGAAGGATTCGGCAATTTTGATACTCCGGAAGACAAAGAAATGGAAACCCAAGAGCTAATTGAGTGGAGAAGGCATGGTTCAATGGAGAAGTTGAGAAATATTTGTGTTTGGATTTGTTGAACCCCTCAGCACCGTGATAGTTTTAAAACTAAGGTCTAATCCCACGGCTTTGTCAGTAGTAAAGCCAATTTACCAATTGATGGTTCTGTTACGCGATGGGGTGGAGACTATGATAGTTTGAAGTATGCATTTCTACTGAAGGAACCACTACAAGAATTTGTAGCAGCGGCAATCAGAAATGAATATGGCCTCCGATCCGAATTCAACTTAGTGTCTGCGAGGTTGGATGAGCTCACCCAGGATCACGGGGACGAACTTCAAGCTATCATGGAAATACTGGAACCCTTTGAGGCTTGGAGTCTAAGATTACAAGGCAAATTGTAACGGTTATAGGTTACAATTGTTTTAAGGCCTACAGATTGTTTTAAGGCCTGCAGATTGTTAAGGCAAAGGACCAGGCTAACGGGCCTGGTGAGATATATGTTTTATGTGGATTGTTTAAGGCATCGATTGATGCCTTGTTATTTGATTTTGTTATAAGGCTACTGGATAGCCGTTAAAGTATTTAAAGACTGTGATCCTCAAGGACTTAGGGGGAGCAGACATCGACTGAGATAGTTCAAATATACTTAGTTGAGCAGTTACTTCAGTTCAGTTCGCGATTCCCCAACAGCTTGCAAGTCCGGGACATTGGCAAGCTGGCGATATAGTAATTGATACCTACTGCTCGATTATCTATCGAAGCCTCCGCTAGCTATACCTCACTTAAAGTACCGCCCTTTGTGATCTGAGTATAGCTACCGTTGACCTATACTGCAGCGCTTCCTAACCAGTGTTCTCTACAACACTAGGGGACGTGTAACCGGTACGGGTACTTGGTTATACTTAGTTTGTTTTACTGGTTGTTTTAAGTATCGCTTGATACTTAGTTTGTTTTACTTGTTGTTTTAAGTATCGCTTGATACTTAGTTTGTTTTACTTGTTGTTTTAAGTATCGTTTGATACTTAGCTGGTTGATGTTCAAGCGAGCAGAAAAACATGTATTTAAACACCGAGCAAGTCTGGCTTTGGAAGAGCAGACTTCGACAGATAGTATTCAGAATATACTCGGTTGAACAGTTACTTCTCTATTGCGATCTTGAAGACTCAATCAAGTTTACAACCACCTCGAAGCCTCCGTTAGGCGCTCCTTATAGCTACTCTGTTGTACCTTGGCCGCCTACCGAGAACCCTATCGAGCACCTGACTGAGCCCGGGCCCACATAGGTTACATTTATTTAACTTCAATAACGAGTATTGATAGTTAGCAATCTGGCATCGGCCAGGTTGAGAACCCTCCAAAATTGAGGAGTTCCTGACTACGAGGTCAGGAAAACAGCTACCTAAAGAGAGCCTGACACAGCCTAAGGGATCAAGGAAACCCAGGAAAGGCACAACAGTTACAGACAGTGACGAGGTAGCGCAACAGCTAGCCAAAGAAACGGAAGGGCAAAGTTCGCACAAACAGGCAACCCCCGGCGGGCTCCCATCTACACCACAAAAACCCATACTCCCACCACCTAGCCCCACGCACTCAACTGATTCCAGTGAGACCAGTGAGTCCAGCGAAGGAAGTATGGCAGGACGAGAACAAGGAGCCAGTGGACCGCCACCAGAAAATCCTCCAGACCTACCGGAAGGATCAGATGCAGCGCCACCCGACCAACAGGCTATGCCAAAGCTCAGTATAAAGATACCACAACCTAAAGCGTTCACCGGCGAGGGAAAAGACCTGGAACCAGAGGCATTTGACGGATGGGCAAGAACGGTGACCACGTACCTGCGGATTCACCAGGTACCACTAAGGGGTCCAAGGAATGGACACTACGTCGGGTTCTTTACGGCCCGGAGAGCCCCGGAAGTCTACTTCCAGGCAGCCGATGAAGACGAGGACCTGACGGGCCAAGAACTGATAGATGCCCTAGAAACAAGATTCAAGTCATCAAAGAACAACATATTGTACGAAACCTTCCAGTCTATATCTCAGATGGAGGATGGAAAGGTACGACGCATAACAGAGGTAGCCACAGACTTGGCTACCTATCGAGGACAATTGCCAAAAAAGAATATCTCGGAATTTACCTTCAAGCGGCGGTTTTTCGATAGCATGCACAAGTCATTGCGCAAGCTGGTTGAACCCCAGATTGCTGAGGAAGACGACATGGAGGAAATCCTTGAGAAAGCTGAAGGATATGATTCTGCTCTAAGGAACACGGGAGGATACCATGAGAAGTCAGCAGCATTCAAGAAGAATACCGAGAAAGGACGAAAAAAACAGTTCAAAGAAATGCAACCACAGAACGATGACAAACAGAAGAAGGAATTCAAACGAGACCTGGAATCCAGAGCGTGTTATGAATATGGGAAAACAGGCCATCTGGCAAAAGACTGCTACAGCAAAAAGGAGAAAGGGAAAGGAAAGCAGAGTTCCAAGACCTCGGTTAATCAAACCCAGTGCGAGGACGACGAAACAACAGAAGTCTGGATAGGTTCCACCATGGTAGAATGCCACAACACTGCAGCAACATGCAATAAGACACAGTCACTAGGAATCAAGCCAAACCAAGCTCTGGAAGGACGAATCCAAATAAATGGAAAGGAAGCAAAGGTTCTGTTTGACACAGGAGCCATTGGGCGCGACATCATCAGTGCTACCTTTGTGTCAACATATGGCATACCCACCGAAGAAATGAAACAGCCAGTCACAGTCCACATGGCCAGGGAAGGATCAAGATTGAATAGCCAAAAGCAATGCAATGCAACAATTTCAATAGGAAAGATAGTGTCTAGCAATAATACGATGTTGGTAGGAAACCTAGCAAAATATGATGCATTGCTGGGCATGCCGTTTTTGGTTAAGCATGGAGGGATAATACGATGCGACGAGTCACCCATTGAGTTCGCCAGGCATAAGATTAAGGTCCGATGTGAACTAATAAGCACCATGGTCCGTGCAGCAGTGTCAGAAACAACACAAGCAGAGTTGATGACAGAATACGAGGACGTATTCCCCGAGATTGTGCCGACAGCTCTACCACCTGTCCGGGAGGTTGGAAATCATATAGCTATCAAAGACCACCAAGCGATAAAAACAAAACCAACATACACGGTACCGGAACAGGATCTACAGCAACTCCAGGATTGGATCAATAAATGATTACAGGAAGTGGTAATTTACAGAAGTGTAGCGCCAGGAGCGGCACCCCTATTTGTCCAACCAAAACCCGACGGGAGGTTGAGACTGCTGGTCGATCTAACAGCACGAAACGATAACACAATTAAGGATGATGTACAAATTCCAAACCAAAAGTAAATCCTGAATGCCATCGATAGAGCGGGTTTCAGGAGCAAGATAGAACTAAGCGATGCTTTCTTCCAGACGCGGGTGTTGGAGGAAGACCTAAAGTATAATACTTACAAAACACCATTCGGAAGTTTCGCTAGCTGAGTCATGTTACAAGGAGACATCAATGCGCCAGCTACGTTTATGCGAGTAATGGAAACTCTAATGAGTGACCTTCTTGGAAAATGTGTCTGGGTTTACATAGACGCCATCATGATTTTCTCAAATTCAGAAAAACAACACATGCTCCACATTAGGGAGGTATGTGAATGCCTGAGGAACGAGAAATTCTTTGCCAGTAGGAAGAAGTCACACCTGTTCGCCAACAGAATAGTAGTTCTGGGACATGTGATAGATCATGAAGGGATCCGGGCTGCCCCTGAGAAGGTAGCAAAGATCGAAGAATGGGAAACGCCAAAGACAAAGACACAGTTACAGCGCTTCCTGGGATTGGTAAACTATATCTCACAGTTTTTACCACACCATGCATCAGTCACAGCACCCTTAACGGACATAACAGGAGGAGCGGAGTTTGTGTAGACCGCTACCTTGATCAAGCGTTTACGAATACGAAGGCGTTAATCGAGCAAAACAAGGTTATGAAACCAATCTCAAATGTAAACAAGGAACCAATATGGTTGTTCAGGGACGCAAGCAAGATTGGAGTCGGTTCTTGGGTTGGGCAGGTACCAACACCTGAAACAGCAAGACCAGCAGAACTCCATAGCCGAAAGTTTAGCAGTGCACAAAGCAATTATGGTACTACGGACAAAGAAGCGGTTGCAATCACAGACGCACTAAAAACTTTTGGACACATTTTGTTGGGAAGAAAATTCACTAGAGTCACCAACCACCAACCCCTTTCCTACCTCCTGAAAGCAAAAGAACCAACTAGGAAACAGATGCGCTGGAAAATGGAGGTTGGAAAATTTGATACCAAGATAGTCTACAGGCCAGGGACAACTAACTATTTAGCTGATACACTCTCCCACATTTACGAGGAGGAAGGACACGAAGAAACGGATGGAGACGAAAGCCGATTCGAAGAAAACCTTACCGACGACGAGGAAGACGTTCCTATTGCCTACTTCTCTACCCCCTTTTTAGATATGGCAAGCGAGAGCCATTATGACTCTATTGGAGCACACTCGGAATGCGGAAGCGACTGCTCGATGGTAAGACGGAAGCTGAATGCGCAGGTTACGGACAACTGCCATATTAGAGCTGGAAATTCATGGGGAGATACCGTCTCCCAGTCTAGCACCCCACCCAAGGATCGCCAGCATGCTGACCTCCGTGAAATATTGTGCAATAACGACGATTGTCAATACCATAATTCAAAACCAACGATAGACTATCGGGCACGAGGACCACCTAGTCAACCTCAACCTAGATGAGCGGTAAACCTCACAGCACTACAGGACCAGATCCAAACAGCTATAGCATGTACGTCGCCACACTAGCAAGTGTGTAGCGGGTGGAATTGCCCCGGCCATGGAAATAACCCAGAGGCAAATGAAACGCATGTTTCGGTCATGCCACCCTCATTGAGCCAATACAGAAAGCAGCTCTACTAGAAATACGAAACGACAGAAGACGAGGATGCCCCACCCCCCAGGTCTGAGCTGATAACAGATGAGCGTGATTTGGCAGATGTTTCTGCCATGATACAGACTACCTTCCGGGCGAAGCTGGTCCACGCTTACCGCCACGATGCCCTCTACCGAAAAGTGGCAAACCTAGACCAATCATCGACAAAGGGTTTAGAACACTACTGAATTTCGGGAGGATTGCTCTATGCAACCACACGTGGAGGAGAGAACTGCCTTTACATTCCTAGAGGAGATGCTGTAAATGGAGCGACACTAAGGGAAACAGTAATCGACGAAATACACAGAAAAGGACACCATTCGGCGGACCGAAACCTACAATATGCTACAAACTACATCTATTGGCCAGAAATGACAGGCAATTTCAAGGACTACGTTAGGCAGTGCGACCTCTGCCAGTAGAATAAGGACAAGACAACGCTACCCATGGGGTCATTCAAGCAATTGCCCCCAGCAGACGAGATATTTACCTCCTACGCTATGGATTTTGCTGGACCTTTCAACTCATCGCTAGGAAAGGACTATATACTTGTGGTAATTGACCGGTGTACAGGATACACATGGTTATTGCCAACAGCGGCAGAAGTCAAAGCAATAGAAGTCATGCAACTGCTACAAGACCAAGTTTTCACACCCTTTGGACTACCTATCTCACTACTCACAGACAATGATGCACGGTTTAAAGGGCATTTCTGGAAACAGACTATGGCCTCGCTTGGCATAGAACACATAACTTGCACCCCGAAACACCACGAAGACAATGGTCAGACAGAACGAAAAATTAAGGACCTCAAGACAGCATTACGCAATGTGGTAAACAAAAGACAGAACGATTGGGTACAAGCCCTACCTGAAACAGCGGCATACCTCAACGCAGGATATAGCGGAACGCTGGGCATGTCCCACTACAAAGCGGTTTTCGGAATTGATTACTTCCTACTCACGTCAATCAGGTTCAGAAACTCATCAGTGCCGTCCTCAGAAGAGTACCTTAACAGGCACCAATCGCTTCGAAATACAGCATCTCTAGCGGTCAAGCAAGCACGCATGAGACAACACCCAGCGGCGAAGAAACGAAGAAGGCACCATACCCCGATAAAGGTTGGCAAATACCTCCTGGTACTAGCTGACCAACTAGCCAGAACCTCTGGAAGAAGCAAGAAGCTACAACCGCGCTGGCGTGGACCTTTCAGGGTATTACAATACGATGAATTCACCGAGAACTACACTGTAGCAATCGGGTCACGACAATTTAGAAAGGAGACTAGCACTTTGTACTGTTCGGTGGTAAAGAAATACCATCCAAATGACGACAACCGGCTCCCTGGACGATCCCATCCACGCCCACCACCGATCTTAGTACATGAGGAGAAGGAATGGGAGGTGGAACAGGTCAAGGACCATCGCGTACGCTATGGGAAGAACCAATTCTCAGGATGGAAGGGCTACCCATCATCAGAGGATAGCTGGGAAGCGGAGGAATGCTTGGAACATGCGAAAGGAAAAGTGGAGGACTGGTGGAACGAAAACAGACCCTTAGTCCACCGCCAAGTGGAAACAAATTTCATCAGACCAGCATGGACGCCAGCATTACCAGACATCATCGAAGCCATGGAAGTTGATGATGCAGATGAGGATATCTGGGCGCCATACTTAGACCGTGAATACGATTCGACAGGCAGCGTGTGTTGGGAAGCAACTGAGGAAGAAAGACGAAGCTTGGAAGAAGCGAGAGGATGGTTTTCTTACTAGTAAACGGACCAGTATGGGAAAAAATCACTAACTTGGAACCCCAATGACAATGCACCTTTCCGATTTCCTCCACCTTTCTCGTCGTGCCTCCCTTGCCTAGCGCAGGTCGCTGATAAACCAAGAGATCATCAATTCGATGCACCCGCTGCGTCCCATTTTCGTTTTCAGTTGCGAGGGATGTAAGGAGGTGGATGTTCGCCTTGGAGGAGAAACGGTTGATCCGTGGATACCCCTGGTGCGGAATATCGTAGAGCGGGTATACTACTAGGAGTATATTTGCAGGATGTGTTATGGGAACTGGGATCCTGAACTTGATACCTGTATCCACGGGCCGAATTGTTTACCTTATTGTACTTGTTTTTAGTTTTGTTTTGTGAAACTTAGTTTTGTTTTTGGGGATGTAACCGGTACGGGTACTTGGTTATACTTAGTTTGTTTTACTTGTTGTTTTAAGTATCGCTTGATACTTAGTTTGTTTTACTTGTTGTTTTAAGTATCGCTTGATACTTGGTTTGTTTTACTTGTTGTTTTAAGTATCGCTTGATACTTAGTTTGTTTTACTTGTTGTTTTAAGTATCGTTTGATACTTAGCTTGCTGATGTTCAAGCGAGCAGAAAAACATGTATTTAAACACCGAGCAAGTCTGGCTTTGGAAAAGCAGACTTCGACAGATAGTATTCAGAATATACTCGGTTGAACAGTTACTTCTTTATTGCGATCTTGAAGACTCAATCTAGTTTACAACCACCTCGAATCCTCCGTTAGGCGCTCCATATAGCTACTCTTTGTACCTTGGCCGCCTACCCCGAACCCTATTGAACACCTGACTGAGCCCCGGCCCAGACAGGTTACTGGACGCATTACACAAATGCTCAAATGGTTCACTTTATGATATTTTCCCGGCAATGGATGACTTACTCTCTTCCCTTGAAAATGCTCGAACTTTGTATAGTTTGGATACTCACAGTCCTCATTTGAGAACTAGTATTGATACTGCATGGGTATTGCTCAACCAGTATGTACAATCAGCTTGATGTTTTGAAATAAGTATTAATCATTTCTTATGTATATAAGTACAACACTTTTACAGAACTGGCTCCAGTCGACTATGCCCCTCTCTCCTTACATCCGGATATGAAATTAGTGTTTTTTGAATTCCAGTGGGCTGAATGACCAGACTGGATCAACCAGGCAAAAGAGTCAACCATAGCAATATGGCAGAAACAATAAAAGGCATCTAGCCAGGCCACCTCCCCTCTTTTACCAATATCAAATGAGCCAATCGATACACAGGAACCTCTATGGTGTCAGAGAAAACGGGCAAGACTAGGAGCTGAAAGGCATGATGAGTTTGAACGATTTCAGGAACCCCAGGAGCAGCTTCAAGTTCATGGTAGTGGCCCTCTGGATTACTGGATTAATAAGCGACAATCACCAGACTCCTGGACATGGGACCTCGCATCTATGGCTATTGATATTTTATCAATCCTGGCCATGTCTTTTAAGCCAGAGTGTGTATTTAGCAGGTAACTACTATTGATATATATATTGGAGTTATATCATACACTGCTAATTGATAACTGTTCTAGTTCCAAATTACTGCTATCGGATCGCCGGAACCATCTTGGAGATGATATTATTGAGGCATGTGAATGTTTAAAAGCTTGAGAAAGTGAAGAATTTCTGGTGAATGAAGAGATTTTGGCAGTGGAATCAATGTTGAATGATTTGGAGAAGGTTTCCTATTCACAGATATGATGTCTGGGTTATTTTGTAACTGCATCAGCAAAAAAAGAATTTGTGTCGGACGAAATTGATCCACGTCCGGACTAAGACCGGCCGCCCCACTCACCCTGCTCGCCCCATGGTTCCTGATGTGTACCTGCATTACTCTCCCGCGCCCACTGCATTATAACGCGTATTACGACATCATTCTTCATTCAATGCACCCGATGCCAACCCTTTTCGTCCACATTCTTCCTCAGCATCTCTTCCACCAGGCGCCTCCCATACCTTGCTCGTCTTATTTTTGTTCTCCTGAAGTCTCACACCTGTTCTTTTCGCCTGACACGTACTAAATTCATTCTTCCGCGTCTGACAAGATCCTTCTTTTTTGCTTGTGCCATCTGCCATCCTCGCGGTTCCTTACAGTCTGCCGGCCTCCCGCTGCCTCGGGTACTTTATTGTAGGAATTTATTCCCCTGATGACCCCCCTCCGACGTCCCTCGTGAACTCCAAGGTTTCCAATTCTGTCGAGCGCTGACCTGTATTTATTTGACGACTCGCCAAATCCGCTATCTTGCAGGTTTGTCCTGACCAATTATGTCCGTTTAATCTTTTTTTGTCTTTTGCGCTTCTATATGTACATAGAAATTCTTAATAAAATTCATTAAATGTCCGCAGATCAATCCTGTTATTAACTAGCCATTGCCCATCCCCATAGTGAACCACATGTGCTTGTCCCACCACAACTCCTATCTCAATTATCATTACCTCCCTCCTGCTAGTCAGCTTGCGGACTCTTATATGTCTGCTAAATTCATTAAAACTACCCCCGTTCACGGTCTCCAGTACTTGAACTATCGCTAGCTGACTCACCACCCCAGTTTGGACATTTCTTATCTTAAATAGTCCTAACCAGCATGCTACAGCGCGACCACCCAAATGCCCATCCAGATCTGCTCTGGCGAGCTGGATCCAGACTCAATCATTCTGCGCACCAGTGTTCCGGAATGACTGCTTTCCGGTACTGCGTACTCGATGAGTTTGGAAGACGCCAGTGGCTTGAAAATCTAATACCGGGATTTCTAGCTTCGTAAATTGATCCGTGGGTAGAAATCTTAGCTCACAGGGGTCCGCAGGTAGCCTCTGACTCACGACCACTGTTTGCTGGATATGCGTTATTGTAACCGGTACGGGTACTTGGTTATACTTAGTTTGTTTTACTTGTTGTTTTAAGTATCGCTTGATACTTAGTTTATTTTACTTGTTGTTTCAAGTATCGTTTGATATTTAGTTGTTGATGTTCAAACGAGCAGGAAAACATATATTTATAACACGGAGCAAGTCTGACTCTGGAAGGGCAGACTTCGACAGATAGTATCCAGAATATACTCGGTTGAACAGTTACTTCATTGTTGCGATCTTAAAGACTCTGTCTAGTTTACAACAACCTCGAAGCCTCTGTTAGGCGCTCCTTATAGCTACTCTTTTGTACCTAGGCCGCCTACCGAGAAGCCTATCGAACACCTGACTGAGCCCCAGCCCAGACAGGTTATATTTTTTTAACTTCAATAACGAGTATTGATAGTTGGCAATCTGGCATCGGCCAGGTTAAGAGACCTCTGAATTGAGGCGTTCCTGACCACGAGGTCAGGAAAACAGCTACCTAGAGACGGCCTCACACAGCCTAAGGGATCAGGAAAACCCAGGAAAGGCACAACAGTTACAGAAAGTGACGAGGAAGCGCAACAGCTAGCCAAAGAAACGGAAGGGCAAAGTTCGCACACACAGGCAACCCCCGGCGGGCTTCCATCTACAACACAGAAACCCATACCCCCACCACCTAGCCCCACGCAATCAACCGATTCCAGTGAGACCAGTGAGTCTAGCGAAGGAAGTATGGCTGGACGAGGACAGGGGGCCAGTAGACCGCCACTGGAAAATCCTCCAGACCCACCGGAAGGCTCAGATGCAGCGCCACCCGACCCACAGGCTATGCCAAAGCTCAGTATAAAGATACCACAACCTAAAGCGTTCACAGGTGAGGGAAAAGACCTGGAACCAGAGGCATTCGATCGATGGGCAAGAACGGTAACCACGTACCTGCTGATTCAGCAGGTATCACTACGGGCATAAAGGCATGGACACTGCGTCGGGTTCTTTACAGCCGGGAGAGCCCAGGAAGTCTACTTCCAGGCAGCCGACGAAGATGAGGACCTGACGGGCCGAGAACTGTTAGATGCCATAGAAACACGGTTCAAGTCATCACAGCACAACAACGTATTGTATGAAACCTTCCAATCTATATTACAGGTAGAGGATGGCAAGGTATGACGCATAACAGAGGTAGCAACGGACTTGCCTACCTATCGAGGACGACTGCCAAAGAACTATATCTAGGAACTTACCTTCAAGCGGCGGTTTTTCGATAGCATGCACAAGTCATTGCGCAAGCTGGTTGAACCCCAGATTGCTGAGGAAGACGACATGGAAGAAATCCTTGAGAAAGCTGAGGGATATGATTCTGCTCTAAGGAACACGGGAAGATTTCATGAAAAATCAGCGGCATTTAAGAAGGATACCAAGAATGGACGAAAGAAATAGTTCAAAGAAAGGCAACCACAGAACGAGCAGAAACGAAAGAAGGAATTCAAACGAGACCTGGAATCCAGAGCAAGTTATGAATGTGGGAAAACGTGCCATCTGGCAAAAGACTGCTACAGCAAAAAGAAGCAAGGGAAAGGAAAGCAAAGTTCCAAGACCTCGGTAAATCAAACCTAGTGCGAGGACGACGAAACAACAGAAATCTGGATAGTTTCCACCACGGTAGAATGCTACAACACTGCAGCAGCATGCAATAAGACACAGTTACTAGGAATCAAGCCAAACCAAGCTCAGGAAGAACGAATCCAAATAAATGGAAAGGAAGCAAAGGTTCTGTTTGACACAGGAGCCATTGGGCGCGACATCATCAGTGCTACCTTTGTGTCAACATATGGCATACCCACCGAGGAAATGAAGCAGCCAGTCACAGTCCACATGGCCATGAAAGGATCAAGATCGAATAGCCAAAAGCAATGCAACGCAACATTCTCAATTGGAAAAATGGTGTCCAGAAATAATACGATGTTGGTTGGAAACCTAGCAAAATAAGATGCATTGCTAGGCATGCCGTTTTTGGTTAAGCCTGGAGGGATAATACGATGCGACGAGTCATCTATTGGGTTCCCCAGACATAAGATTAAGGTCCGATGTGAACCAACAAGCGCGATGGTCCGTGAAGCAGTGTCAGATACAACACAACCGGAGTTAATGACAGAATACGAGGACGCATTCCCGGAGATTGTGCCAACAGCCTTACCACCTGGCCGGGAAGTTGGACACCATATAGCTATCGAAGACCACGAAGCGATAAAAACACTACCAACATACACTGTACCGGAACAGGATCTACCGCAACTCCAGGATTGGATCAATAAACGATTACAGGAAGTGTTAATTTACAGAAGTGTAGCGCCAGGAGCGGCACCTCTATTTGTCCAACCAAAACCCGATGGGAGGTTGAGACTGCTGGTCAATCTAACAGCCCGAAACGATAACACAATTAAGGATGATGTACAAATTCCAAACCAAAAGCAAATCCTGAACGACATCGGTAGAGCGAGTTTCAGGATCAAGCTAGACCTACGCCATGCTTACTTTCAGACGCAGGTGTTGAAGGATGACGAGAAGTATAATACTTTCAAAACAACAGTCGGACGTTTCGCTAGCCGAGTCCTGTTACAAGGAGACATCAATGCGCCAGCTACGTTTATGTGAGTTATGGAAACTCTAATGAGTGACCTTCTTGGAAAATGTGTCTGGGTTTGCATAGACGACATCATGATTTTCTCAAATTCAGAAAATGAACACATGCTCCACATTAGGGAGGTATGTGAACGCCTGAGGAATGAAAAATTCTTTGCCAGTAGGAAGAAGTCACACCTGTTCGCCAACAGAATAGTAGTTCTGGGACATGTGATAAATCATGAAGGGATCTGGGCTGCCCCTGAGAAGGTAGCAAAGATCGAAGAATGGGAAACGCCAAAGACAAAGACACAGTTACAGCGCTTCCTGGGATTGGTAAACTATATCTCACAGTTCTTACCACACCATGCATCAGTTACAGCACCCTTGACGGACCTAACAGGAGGAGCGGAGTTTGCGTAGACCGCTACCAATGATCAAGCATTTGCGAATACGAAGGCATTAATTGAGCAAAACAAGGTTATGAAACCAATCTCAAATGAAAACAAAGAACCGATATGGTTGTTCACGGACGCAAGCGAGATTGGAGTCGGTTCTTGGGTTGGGCAGGTACCAACACCTGAAACAGTCAGACTGGCAGCACTCCATAGCCGAAAGTTTAGCAGTGCACAAAGCAATTATGGTACTACGGACAAAGAAGCGGTTGCAATCACAGACGCACTAAAAACCTTTGGACACATTTTGTTGGGAAGAAAATTCACTATACTCACCAACCACCAACCCCTTTCCTACCTCCTGAAAGCAAAAGAACCAACTAGGCAACAGATGCGCTGGAAAATGGAGGTTGGAAAATTTGATACCAAGATAATCTACAGGCCAGGGACAACTAACTGTTTAGCTGACGCATTCTCCCGCATTTACGAGGAGCAAGGATACGAAGAAGGATTTGAAGACGAAAGCCGATTCGAAGAAAACCTTACAGACGACGAGGAAGACGTTCCTATTGCCTACTTCTCTACCCCCTTTTTAGATATGGCAAGCGAGAGCCATTAGGACTCTATTGGAGCAAACACGGAATGCGGAAGCGACTGCTCGATGGTAAGACGGAAGCTGAATGCGCAGGTCACAGACAACTGCCATATTAGAGCTGGAAATTCATGGGGAGATACCGTCTCCCAGTCTAGCAACCCACCTGAGGATCGCCAACGTGCTGACATCCACGAAAGATTTTGCAATAACGACGATTGCCAATACCATAATTCAAAACCAGCCATAGACGATCGGGCACGAGGACCACCTAGTCAACCTCAACCTTGACAAGCAGTAAACCTCACAGCACTACAGGACCAGATCCAAACAGCTAAGGCATATACATCGCCATACTGGCAAGTATGCAACAAAAGGAATTGCCTCTGCCATGGAAAAAACCCAGAGGCAAAGGAAACGCAAATCTCGGTCATGCCACCCACATTGAGTGAACACAGAAAGCAAATCTACCAGCAATACGAAACGACAGAAGACGAGGACGCCCCACCCCCCACATCAGCAAAATGTTTTCCCTGGTCCTGTGGTTACCTGGTGACCCCTGGTCCTCATGAACCT
>QLOI01004112.1:0-14729 GCA_003313605.1 Tuber umbilicatum | reverse complement strand
TGCTCCAATAGCAACTTTACTACCCCCTCATGTCCACCCCTCGCAGCACGCCAGAGTGGTGTTTGGCAATATCTGGTGTCTGAAGTGTTGGGGTTAATATCGCCTCGTCCCAAAAGCAACTTTACCATCCCTTCATGCCCACGCTGCGCCGCCCACCAGAGCGGCGCTAGACCATATTTGGTGTTTGTAGTGTTAGGATTGACATCGCCTCGTTCCAATAGCAACTTTACCACCTCCTCATTCCCGCCCGCCACGGCATCATAGAGTGGTGTTCGTCCATCTGCGGCGTGTTTAGTGTTGGGATTGATGTCGTCTCGTCCCAGCAACAACTTTACTACCCCCTCATACCCGCGCTCCGCAGCCCACGAGAGGGGAGCTCGGCCATATTTGGTGTCGGCAGTGTTGGGATTGATATCCTCTCGTTCCAATAGCAACTTTACCACCCCCTCATGCGCGCCAACCACAGCATTCCAGAGCGGCGTCCGGCCAAATTTAGGGTCCGCAGTGTTCGGATTGATATCGTCCCGTTCCAATAGCAACTTTACTACGCCTTCATACCCACTCCTGGCAGCCCACGAGAGTGGCGTTCGACCATGCTGGGTGTCTGTAGTGTTGGGATTGATGTCTCCTCGTTCCAATAACAACTTTGCTAGCCCCTCATGCCCGTGATCTGCGGCCAACGTGAGTGGTGATTGGCCGTGTGCGGTGTCTGTGGCGTTAGGGTTGATATCCTTCTGTTGCAATAGCATCATCACGATATCCTCATGGCCCCCCACAACTGCCCACGCGAGCGGTGTTCTACCCAGAACATCCACTGCGTTAGTATCCCATTTCCACATCGCCAATAAACTAGCAAGTATCTCCCTGGTCCCAAGAAACGCCGCTCCATGTAGTCCGGTAAAGCCATTAGGGCCATCCGTCTTACAAAAACTTAGCTCCCACCAGCATCTATCCTTTTCATAACGCAGTAAGAGCAGCCGAGAGGCTATGTGCTGCTCGAATTCAAGGAGAAGTTCTAGTGCAAGCGGACTTACACTCTCCGTCTTCTCCCTTCTTAAGTGTTTTCCCCAGTAGCAAGCAGCATATTCGAGAAGAGCAATGGTCGGTGGGGCCGAACTAAGAGTTGGTGAAAGATTTCGGACACTCTGAAAATTGAGGTACGTTAAGCAAACCTCTGCTATCATCGAATGTGGACCTTGGAACAGGCTCGGATTATTGGATAAATACTCTTGCAGGGTTGAATGGACTAGACGAACAGTGTCGGAGGAAGGCTCAACCGTAATAAGCCCCAAAGAACACGTTAGGAGTGTTCGAATTGTGGGAGCATTTTCAGGATCGAGATCTGGGGATCCTATCTTCACTCCTAAGGCATGGCATAACTCGCTAGTGCGTAATGGTCTCTCCGAATTCGATACCCACATCAGGGCTTCCATTCCGAGTCTGGGTCCGCTCCCTTCCTGCGCCCTGACTCGTGATAAGATTGTTGCATACGAATGCCCCAAATGATTGCCATTGGTCACCCCCATCAACCTTTGTCTTCTCCCAGAGATGGTAACCTCCCCTAGGATATCATTAATGTTGAGAGAAATAAGGAGGAATCTACAGTACAAAGCATCATTAGTCCATTTCTGGTCATGCGAGGAGTAGGAACTGCGGACGCTCCTACACGCACATTTCAGAGATTCTGTCTGGAATAACTGTCAGGATATCCGCTCGTAAACTATCTGACATCGCGTCGGGATCGGCGTCCATCTCCAATTTCCTCTCCAAATATGTTTTTATGTCATGTGGCTTCGGACTGATGGGTATTATCGCTCCAATAGTGAAAAATCTTTTAATTTCGGCTTCAACCTGAGGCCTCCCAGTGACAAATATTCGCGTCCTCGGTGACACCCGGAGGATATCCTTCAGTGACCCAAGGAGCTCCAGTAGATACTTAGGCAGGCACTCATCTAAAGCATCTATACAGAGGAAAACTCGAGGTAATTTGGCAATAACCAGCTTCAGCATCTGCACTATATCCGGAAGTAGCAGGCCCCGGCCGCCAACCTCCTCTTTCGCCTTTAGAAATGCCGATTGCACGTGCCCCGGCACTTCTCCTCCAACCATCAGCTGCTTCAGAATGGCTCCGAGGATGTTGGCCGTTGTCTGCTGCTGCTGGTCGCCGAAGTCACAGTAGAACATCGCAATCGCAACGCCCCCCTCATCACAAAGCTTATCGATTACCAATGAACTACCGGTAATGTAGCTAGCCGTCAGCGACAACCCATCTTCCTCCCGGAGGAACCAATCACTCACGTTAGGTATGTCTTCCCCACCCCCGGATTCCCACAGCAAAATAACAACGCCCCATCTCCCCCATCCTCGCTACTTCTCCACCTCCGAAACTCGTTTGTCTCCAAAAGCCAACTCCCCACACCACCCACTCTCTTGGTGCGCACATCTTGGTGTCTTCCTCTGACATCCAACGGCGAGAGCCACAACATAATCTCGGGGTTCTCATCGGCTATGGCCTTGTCCACGTCGACGATATTGTTGATATTGTTACTGTTCGTTACGCTACCGTAAGTGGCATTAACGCTACCAAGTGAGGGTGTATATGCTGTTTTCTCCATGATGTTATGTTCAAAGTGGTGAAAGTATGATAGATATACTATAGCGACCACCTATGATAGCGATATGGCGGGCTTGACAGAATTTGTACCCGCGGAAAAAAAAAAGGGAGCGATGCGGCTGATATTCCCATATATACCTGGTAAGTGAACCCTTGTACAGTACGAGGCTGGCGGCAAAAATGGTGAGCAAAATGGCATGTAACAACCCAAACCATCCTACTTCACACCTTCCATTCAACACCTTCTGAAGGTGTAAAAAATTGAAAAATTGATGGCATGGCCCAAAATCCTTTCGAATATCTTCTCAAGTGCTCACAGATTATTAAGGAATTGTTGGCTACTTTGGCATGCAATATTGCAGAGTTGAAGCTGAAAACAGCGCCAAGCCTTGCTTTTCCCCATACAAAATTCTCAGAAATTGCGCCAAGACCAATGTATAATACCAACCATAGTGCTTTTGGCTTCATGTCCCGGAATTAGACCTGATAGGTCCTTTTCCATCGTGCGGGGCCGGGAGCTGATGAGTTTTCATCAAACGGTCCCGCGATCCCGGAACGCCTGGGAACCTTGTGTGCGGCACTGGCCTTTTTTGGTCGGTGTCGCGAGATGATTTTCGCGACCTCTTCGTTGAGGTTCGCTTGTCGGGGCAGGCGGGGGATTGGGGCCCACGATGTTCGAGCAGCTCTGGAGGCGTCTTTGGGTGGGTGGTATCATACTGTACTTTCCAGATGTACTACGGGATAGGCGGACGGACGGCTTGGCTTATGTCTGGATTATAATGCCGTAGGGCAGAGAGCCTGGATTGGAATGCTCCCTGGCAAGAGCCAAATAAATTTTATTAACCCCTGCAGTGCACTTTAACCCAAGCAGTACCACTCTTGTCGTGATCATTATTGTTATCATCGGCTACATTCTCCTCTTCGTACTACACCTATTATATCTTCATAATTCTGACATACTTGCTGGTACTTTTATAGCGACCGCATTCCGAATACACGATGAGAATACAAGTACACAAGGTAAGTTGTAGAATTAGTATGGTAAACTACTACAAAGTCATGTTGAGCTATCATACAAAGAAGGCAAATTACCCAAAGAATTTGCGCCTAAACCGATTATTTGAATGATGAATTAATGCCGAGCTGCCCCCCGTTGCCATGTTTGGTGCTGTGACTAGTCGGTATGCGCCATATATGAAAGATCGCGAGTCATCTACCTATCCTTCCATGGATCACCACACATATCGATTCTGTTCCTCTTCCAAGCATATCTCCCTCTCTCTTGCATACTCGAGTACTCCCGTACTACCAAAAGGAAGACATCCCTCACAAAAAACTCCCCAGTGTCCATAGCCCCCACGCATCCGACTCTCCCGCCTTCCTGCTGACGACAGATCAATCCTCGCAAATAACTCCCGTTGGTCGTATCCTCTGTGCCTGCGGCTCTTCTAGCTTCCTTCCAATAGCTTCTCTTAGACTACTCCATGCCTCCTGACTTCCTTCCAATGGATGAGCGAATACCAAGCGCATCTCCAAACATTAATCCGAACGAAGGAACAATAACGATACCGATAGCAACGACGATACCCTAAGCGTGCCGAGAAGTATATAATGACTTCTGCGACTTCCAATAAATAACCACCCGTGAGTCGTGGAATGAAAATGGTAAACGGTGTTAAACAGCGGGAAGGCGAAAGGATTGAGGACAAAAACTAAAGAGGAAAGTACATTGTACAAACTATGCGCATTGGATCGCTATAGGACTATTAGCATTAAATTTAATTAAAGTGCGTGCATGAACTCACGTTTGGATATCTAATGTGGTCTCTGAAAGTACGGTCCGCGCCAACTCTGCGTGTATAATAAATATTATCTTCGAAAAGATAGCCAACTCGGCGGTAGGAAGAGTCTAATGACAACAAGGAGGGAGAAAATAAAAATAAAAGAGGAAATATGCATGAAGGAACGAATCGGGATCCCGAGGAGGTGGAGGGCAGCTGGAGGCTTGGAGGCGGAGGGGATAGGCTGAGAGGGGCCCCGAGGAAGGCCAGACGGCCCAGGTGAGGAGCGCACCGGGGCTCCATCAGCAGGCATAGGGGCAGGAAAGGAGGATTTATATTTGAAAAGTAACTTCACAACTCTAGTATGTGAGCAGGATGGAGCTAATTCAAGGGGTGTTTTGCCGCTAAGGTCTGCGATATCGAGACTGACATCGCCTCGTTTGAGCAGCAACTCCAGTACCCGCTCATGTACTTCCTCCGCAGCGCATGAGAGCGGTGTTCGACCATATTCTGTGTCCGCAGTATTGGGGTTGATATCGTCTCGTTCCAACAGCAATTTAACTACCCCCTCATGCCCACCCCTCACAGCCAACCAGAGTGGTGTTCGGCCATGTTTGGTGTCTGCAATGTTGGGATTGATATCGTCTCGTTCCAATAGTAGTTTTACTGCTCGCTCATTCCCGTGCTCAGCAGCCCACAAGAGTGGTGTTTGATCATATTTAGTGTCTAAAGTATTAGGATTGACATCCTGTCGTGCCAATAGCAACTTCACTAGCCACTCATGTCCACTCCTCACAGCCCACAAAAGCGGTGTTAGATCATATCTAGCGTCCGCAGCGTTGGGATTAATATCGTCTCGTTCCAAGAGCAACTTTACGACTCCCTCATGTCCACGCTCCGCCGCCCACCAGAACGGCGTGAGACCATATTTGGTGTCTGCAGTGTTGGGATTGAGATCGCCTCGCTCCAATAGCTGTTTCACTATTATCTCATGCCCGCACCCCGCAGCCCACGAGAGTGGCGTTCGGCCACCTGCGTTGTCTGTAATATTGGGATTGATATCGTCTCGTTCCAATAATAACTTTACTACTCTCTCATTCCCGAGCTCTGCAGCCCACAAGAGCGGGGATTGATCATATTTGGTGTCTAAGGTATTAGGATTGATATCGCCTCGCCCCAATAGTAACTTTACTACCCCCTCATGCCCATTCCTTGCAGCCCACAAGAGTGGCGACCAGCCGTAGTGGGAGTCAGCAGTGTTGGGATTGATATCGCTTCGTTGTAATAGCAACTTCACTACCCCCTCGTACCCGAGCCTTGAAGCCCAACAGAGCGGTGTCCGGCCATATTCCGTGTCGGCGGTGTTGGGATTGATATTATCCCGCTCCAACAGCAGCTTCACTACCTCCTCATTCCCGAGAAACGCGGCCCACCAGAGTGGCGTTTGGCCATATTGAGTATCGGGAGTGTTAGGATTAATATCGTTCCGTTGCACTAGCAACTGCACTACCTCGTTATGCCCACCCATCGCAGCCGACAACAGAGGCGTTCGACCGTATTGGATGTCGGCAGCATTGGGATTGATATCGTCTCGTTCCAGTAGCGACTTTACTACCCCCTCATAATGGAGCTCTGCAGCCCACCAGAGTGGTGTTCGGCGATATTGAGTGTCGGCAATATTAGGATTGATGTCATCTCGTTGCAATAGTGACTTTACTACCCCATCATGCCCGAGCACCGCAGCCCACAAGAGTGGTGTTCGACCATACTTAGTGTCGGCAAGGTTGGGATTGACATCGTCTCGTTCCAATAGCAACTCTACTACCCCCTCACGGCCACCCTCTGCAGCGCAAGATAGTGGTGTTCGAAAATATTGAGTATCGGCAGTGTTGGGATCAATATCGTCTCGTCCCAATAGCAGTTTCACTACCCCCTTATACCCGAGCACCGCAGCCCACCAGAGCGGTGTTCGACCATATTCGGTGTCAGCGGTGTTGGGATTGACATCGCCCCGCCACACTAGCGACCTTACTACCGCCTCATGCCCGCGCCCCGCAGCCCACCAGAGCGGCGTCTGACCAAATTGAGTGTCGGGAGTGTTAGGATTAATATCGTCCCGTTGCACTAGCAATTGCACTACCCCGTTATGCCCACCCATCGCAGCCGACAAGAGTGGCGTTCGGCCGTGCTGAGTGTCGACAGTGTTGGGATTGATATCGTCTCGTTCCAGTAGCGACTTTACTATCCCATCATGCCCGAGCTCTGCAGCCCACCAGAGTGGTGTTCGACGATATTGAGTGTCGGCAATATTAGGATTGATGTCGTCTCGTTCCAATAGCAACTTTGCCACGCCCTCATGCCCAAGCGCTGCAGCCCACCAGAGCGGCGTTCGACCATATTCAGTGTCTACAGTGTTGGGATTGATAGCGTCTCGCTCCAATAGCGACTCCGCTACCCGCTCATGCCCGAGCATTACAGCCCACAAGAGTGGTGTTCCGCCATATTCAGTGTCGGGAGTATGGAGATTGACATCACCTCGTTCCAATAGCAGCTTTACCACCCCCACATGCCCGTTCCCCGCAGCCCACAAGAGTGGTGTTCGACCATTTCGAGTGTCTGCAGCGTTAGGATTGATATCGTTTCGCTTTAACAGCAACTTTATTACCTCCTTGTGCCCACCAATCGCAGCCGATAGGAGCGGCGTTCGGCCATATTTGGTGTCGACGGTGTTGGGATTGATATCGTCCCGCTCCAGTAACAACTTTACCACCCCCTCATGCCCACGCCGCGCAGCCAACCAGAGTGGTGTTCGGCCACATTCAGTATCTGCCGTGTTGGGATTGATGTCGTTTCGTTCCAAGAGCAACCATACTACCCCCTCATGTCCACCCATTGCAGCCGACAGCAGCGGTGTTCGACAATATTTGGTGTCGGCGGTGTTGGGATTGATATCGTCCCGCTCCAGTAGTAACTTTACTACCCCCTCATGGCCGAGCCCCGCAGCCCACCAGAGTGGTGTTCTAACATATTGAGCGTCGGCAAGGTTGGGATTGATATCGTCCCGTTCCAATAGCAACTTTACTACCCCCTCATGCCCCCAGCCCGCAGCGCACGAAAGTGGTGCTCGGCCATGTTCGGTGTCGGCAGTGTTGGGATTAATATCTTCTCTCCCCAATAGTAACCTCACCACCCCTTCATGCCCTTGTCCCGCAGCCAACCAGAGTGGTGTTCGACCATACTGAGTGTCTGCGCTGTTGGGATTAATATCATTTCGTTCCAAGAGCAACTTTACTACTCCCTCATGCCCATGCTCCGCAGCCCACGCGAGTAGTGTTCGGCCATATCCATTGCTGGCAGTGTCCGGACGGACATCGCCTCTTTCTAATAGCAATCTTACTATCCCTTCATACCCTAGCCCCGCAGCCCACCAGAGTGGTGTTCGACCATATTTAGTGTCGAGAGTATTGGGATTGATATCGCGTCGCTCCAATAGCAGCCACACTACTCCCTCATGCCCACCTAGTA
Organism: Tuber umbilicatum; assembly: GCA_003313605.1. Lineage (NCBI taxonomy): Eukaryota > Fungi > Ascomycota > Pezizomycetes > Pezizales > Tuberaceae > Tuber > Tuber umbilicatum. The sequence continues at coordinate 6,809 of QLOI01004112.1, read as the reverse complement.
CAGCAGACAGGAGCGGCGTTCGGCCATATTTGGTGTCGATGGTGTTGATATTGGTATCGTTCCGCTTCAGCAGCAACTTTACTATCCCTTCATGCCCGTGCCCCGCAGCCCACCAGAGCGGCGATCGACAATATTGGGTGTCGGCGGTGTTGGGATTGATGTCGTCTCGTTCCAATAGCGACTTCACTGTCCCCTCATACCCACGCCCCGCAGCCCACCAGAGCGGTGCTCGGCCATATTCAGTGTCGGCAGTGTTGGGATTGATATTGTCCCGTTCCAATAGCAACTTCACTATCCCCTCATAACCGCGCCCCGCGGCCCACCAGAGCGGTGTTCGTCCACATTCAGCGTCAGCAGCGTTAGGATTGATATCGTCTCGTCCCAATAGCAACTTTACCGTCTCCTCATGGCCACCCATCGCAGCCCACCAAAGTGATGTCCGACAATATTCGATGTGAGCAATGTTAGGGTTGATATCGTCTCGTTCCAATAGCAACTTTACTATACCCCGATACCCACCTCTTGCAGCCCACGAGAGTGCTGTTCGACCATATATCACGTCGGCAATGTTAGGGTCGATATCACCTCGTTTCATTAGCAACTTGACTATCCCTTCATGCCCACCGCTCGCAGCGCATAGGAGTGGCTTTCGACTATATCCAGTGCCGGCACTGTTGGGGTTGATATCATCTCGCTTCAATAGCCACATTACTGCACCCTCATGCCCACCGCTTGCAGCCCACGAGAGTGGCGTTTGACCATATACCAGGTCAGAAGTGTTGGGGTTGACATCGTCTCGTTCCAATAGCAACTTTACCACTCCCTCGTGTCCACCGCTCGCAGCGCACAGGAGTGGCTTTCGACCATATTGAGTGTCGGCGTTGTTGGGGTTGATGTCGTCTCGTTCCAATAGCAACTTTGCTACTCCGTCATGCCCATGCTCCGCAGCCCACCAAAGTGGCGTCCGACAATATTTGGTGTCAGCGGTGTTGGGATTGATATAGTCCCGCTCCAGTAACAACTTCACTACCCCACCATGCCCGCACTCTGCAGCCCACGAGAGTGGCGTTCGACCATGGGTGTCTGTAGTGTTGGGATCGATATCTTCTCGTTTCAATAACAACCTTACTACTCCCACATGCCCGCGCTTGGCAGCCCACGCGAGCGGTGCCCGACCACGCTGAGTGTCTGTAGTGTTGGGACTGATATCTTCTCGTTCTAATAGCAGCCTTACTACCCCCTCGTGCCCACGCTCGGCAGCCCACGAGAGGGGTGTTCGACCGCGGTGAGTCTCTGTAGTGTTGGGATCGATATCTTCTCGCTCCAATAACAACTTTACTACTCCCTCATGCCCGCGCTTGGCAGCCCACGCGAGCGGTGTTCGGCCGTATTTGGTGTCCGCGGAGTTGGGGTTGACATTCTTCCGCTCTAATAGTAACTTTACGACATCCTCATGACCCCTTTCAACTGCCCATAAGAGTGCCGTTCTGCCAATCGTATCTTTTGCATTAATATCCCATTCCTTGGTCTCCAATAAAGCAGCAACTATCTCCACAATCCCGAGAAATGCCGCTCCATGTACCCCTGTAAACCCTTCAGGGCCACCGCTTGCACTGAAACTCCCATGCCGCCATTTAAATTTATAGTGATCGAGTAAGAGCAGCTTAGAGGCTATGTGCTGTTCAAATCCAATCAGAAGCTCGAGTGCAAGCAGACTTACACTCGGCGCCCTGTCCCTTCTTATGTGCTTTCCCCAGTACAAAGAAGCATATTCGACAAGGGGAAAAGTCGATGGGGCCGAACTAAGCGTTGGTGAAAGATTCCGGACACTCCGGAAATTGAGGTATGCCAAGCAAACCTCTGCTATCATCGAGTGTGGGCTTTGGAACAGGCTCAGATTATTGGATAAATACTCTTGCAGAGTTAAATGGACCAGACGGACGGTATCGGAGGATGGATCAACCGTAATAAGCCCCAAAGAACACGTTAGGAGTGTTCGAATTGTGGGAGCATTTTCAGGATCGAGATCTGGGGATCCTATCTTCACTCCTAAGGCATGGCATAACTCGCTAGTGTGTAGTGGTCGTTCCATATTCAATACCCACATCAGGGCGTCCATTCCGAGTCTGGGTCTGCTCCCCCCCTGCGCCCTAATGCGGGCTAGGGTTGTCGCGTACCCATCCCCTAAATGATTGCCCTTAGTCATCTCCATCAACTTTTGTTTTCTCTCAGAGATGGTAACCTCTCCCAGGATAGCGTCAACGTTTAGAGAAACGAGGAGGAATCTACAGACCATGGTTAGTAAATTTATGGTCAGGCATGAAGTGGGAGCTGTGAATGCTGCCACCTACATTTCAGAGATTGTTTCTGGAAGGATTCTGAGGATATCCGCCCGCAAACTATCGGACATCGCGTCGGGCTCGGTGTCCGTCTCCAACCTCCTTTCCAAATATCTTATTATGTCTTGCGGCTTAGGGCTAATGGGAACTATAACCGTAGTAGTGAAAGATCTTATGACTTCGGCCTCAACCTGAGGTCTCCCGGTGACAAATATTCGCGTTCTCGGTGACTCCCGAAGGATACCCCCCAATAGCCCAAGGAGCTCCAGTAGATGCTTAGGGAGGCACTCATCTAATGCGTCGATGCAGATAAAAACCCGGGGCAATTTGGCAATAACCTGCTTCAGCATCCGCACCATATCCGGGAGTCGCAAGCCTCGGCCGCCGAGCTCCGTTTTCGCCTTTTGAAATGCCCTTTCCACGTCCTCGAGCGCTTCCCTTCTAGCCACCAGCTGCTTTAGAATGGCTCCCACGATGTTGGTCGTCGTCTGCTGCTGCTGGTCGCGGAAGTCGCAGTAGAACCCTGCAATTGTAATATCTTCCTTGCGAGGCTCATCGCACAGGCTGTCCATCACCAATGAACTAATATCACTAGCCATCAGCGGTAGTTCCTGCTTCCTCCCGAGGAACCCAGAACTTACCTTAAATATGTCTTCCCCACTCCCGGATTCCCGTAGCAAAATAAGACTGCCTTATCTGCTCCACCTCGAGTGCTCCTCCACTCCCGAAACTCGTTTGTCTCCAGAAGCCAGCTCCCCACATCGTCCAGTCTGTTCGTGCGTACATCCTGATGTCTTCCTCTGGCGTCCAGTGGTGAGAGCCAATGCATAATTTCCGGGTTCTCATCGACTATGACCTTGCTCACATAGATGTTGTTATGACTATTAGATACGTTACCGGAGTTGACATTACCGTTACCAATCGAGAGATATGTTGGGTTGCCCATGATGGCCTGCCAAAAGTGTTGGTCGAGCGGGGTTCCGCTGCAGCGGTAACTATGGTACGGTAGCAATAGGGCGGGTTTTATGGAATTGTCACCAGTCAGGCTGAAAGGAAAAAAAGAGAGGGGTGGGGCTCAGGGTGGTACCCGAGTATAATAATGCTAGGCCAGCACACAAGTCCGGCGCGTAAAAACACAGTTGACACTATTGAGCTGAGTCAAGACAATGAGTTACTGTCCATTACTGCGACATATGATACCAATCAAATGAATCCTCTCCAATAATTATCTTCACTGCTGCGACCGCCCCCAAAGGGCAACAATAAATTATAGCCATGGTAGACCTTCCCTGCAAACCTCCTACCAGTACAATATTCCCTCAAATAGGTATTCATAATTCCTCGTTCCCTCACCCAATACTTCCGAATTGGGCCCGCCGAGACCTGGTTTATTGTGATACTCGAGCACAAGTACCCCTGTCATCGGCAGCCCCAAACGGCCTAACTATCCCCCGCGAGACTTATCCCTTAATTCCGAAGACCGGAATGGCTATTTAGTCACTTTCACCACGCTTTCACTATCGGGCTGTGCTTTCCCCATCTCTAGCAAGTCCGCGAGGGAGCCGCTTTCGAAGTGCGAGTATTCAAGTCCCGTGCGTAATTAGTCCTCTTCCACCGTTCTGTACTGTGCAGTGTACGAGTACGGCTGAACCAAAAGGTACCCTACCTACTCGGGCCTTCAAACCCCTCAATTATGGTATCATACATACTGTAGCCCACGTACTTTCGCGAGGTACTTTTTCAAAGTTGGTGCCAAAAATGGTGAAAAGTGAGTGTACTAGGTACTTTTAACTCCAACTTTACCATATCGCAGCCAAGGTAGCCAGCAATTCTTTAGTAACCCGCGAGCCTTGCGGAGATATTTGAAAGGACTTTGGACCATACTATCAATCCCCAAATCTCCCGTGGCTTCAGAATATCTTGAACTAAGGAAGGGTTTCACGTGACGGATTATGGGTACATAAGACCGAGTGTTCTTTCCATTGTATCCTACTAGTTCGTTAGCGCAAGCTTGTAAATTTATCTTTACATCTCCACTAGATTGCGTTCAACTCCCAGTGCCGCCTTAGTTACCTAAGAGACAGCCTAAGATCTGGTCTTGCCGCGCATCGCGGGTATAAGCGACCGTAAATTGGCACCGGCATTGGTACTATTAATACTATGGAATTTATGAGTGGGATGGATGGGTGACTAAATTTGTATCGTGGCGTCCCATAAATAACATCCATGAAAACCCGTCGTGTTCTATATCATGAATCGCGAAGGGTAGATTACTTCAGGACAGGGAGAAGAGGGTGTGATATGTTATGATTATGAAGTAGTACTTTGAATCATAGTCTAGAGAATAAAACAGGAAAATGAGTAATCTAATAAGGAAGGTAAGTAATCCTACATAGGTGAGAGGCGAAAATAATAATAATGGAGGACACAAAGAGAGGAAGCGACAAGTTCTGTTTAGCGTCAGTGCAGGAACTTATATTCATATATTAGGCGGGAAAACTTGTTCACATCCACACCGTACGAATAATATAGCAATCATCGATAAGGGTATTGTAATAAGCTGGCTGATAGGGGGGGGGGCCGGTGACAAGAAAACAGAAGAGAAGAATTAAAGAGGAAGTAATTAAAAAGGAACGAACCACTGTTCCCAGGAGTGGCCAGGAATCAGGGCAAAGCCCGAATTCTCAAAATTATTTTTTATAGAGGATCATGCACCTGGCTTATGCTTGAATTTGTTTTAATGGCCACTTAGTCAACAAGAGGTTTTGTACCAATAGAACGGGAATTTTTAAAAATGTTTAACCACCATATTCTGCTAACCGTACCTTTGGGGAAAAGGAACGTAACCCTTTTTAACAGTAGGTTGGTGTAGAGATCCACGCGAGCTTCAGAGGTACAGTACAGCACCGTATCCGGATACCTTGGCTCCTAGCCATGCCCTTTTTGTATCCCTTAGCGCTGAGGTGTCCGGATACTTATGAAATTCGCGAGAATATCCAGCTAAAATTTAGGATATTGGTTCTAGGTGTCTACAGGATGCCAGAAGGGTGCCTTCAGGATATGTGATTTGAAAACACGATCCACTAACCCAGAGAGTCCTCTTCAGATGCTAAGCGAGGGTTGGACTTCTGCAGCGGTAAACATCCGGGAGAATTGTGGTCTTGTGCCCAGCACAAATCATTAAGCTATGTAATCCGTGTACAGTACTCGAGTAGATATAAATATGTACCGATAGTGCGTAAACAATTATGAACATGGACGCTATTGCGTAGCGCCAAAATATCGGTAATTCTTCTCTGGTTCCAGTGGCATGCAATTAGAGGTACAGTGCCTAAGTTTTGTAGGTTCCACAGGGAGTGAGGAGAGCAGACTTCGCTTGTGGAAACTACAAGACCTAGGCCCTGTTGAAAATATTTGTATCTATTGTACTAACTGCAGTGATAGCGAAGTAACAATGATGAACACAATATATCTTGAAGACTTTAGATTAATCCAAGCTTGCGCGCTCTTTCTAACAAGAAGGCGGTTTTTTTTTTTTTTGATTTAAATCATACTTCATTATTTTTTTAACTAGGTCGAGATGTCACATACAGCAAGCTAAGCTATGGCGTAAGAAAACCTATAAAACAAAACAAACAACAAAAATAAAAATAAAACTTCCTTCTTTCCCGACAGAATTGCCCTATAACAAATGAAACTTATTTAAGAAAACCTCAAACATGCACCCTATGCGGTGACTAACAACAAACGGAGCTTTCAAAGATTACCCGAAAGATCAATCCTAATCCCGCTATATCTTTGTTGAGAGGTATTTGTGCGTCGTGCGGGGGGTTTTACTGCTGATGGCGAGGCCCGGGGGCCCTTATAACTTTAGTCAGAGTCCGAGAGGTCTGGAGAAAGGGGGTATCCTGGCGGGGTGGCCCGAGGAAGGTATGGGGAGGGAGGCGGGGAGAGGGTCGCAGGGGGAGGTGAGCCAGGGAGCCGAAATCCTGTGTTAGGCGGGTAATTCAGGCGCACAGCGTGAATAAACGAGCGTAGCTCAAGTAGGAGGGGGATCGAGGACCAGAACGGGGAGTCCCGGTCACAGGACTTAACCGAGGGCATGTGGGAGGAGCGGAGGGCTTGGGTGGCGGGGCAGAGGAGGATGGCATGTTCCATGTCCTCCGGATTGGAAAGGCACCTTTTGCAGGTTGGGTCGTTATCGATCGAGGACCAGGTGGGGTGGGCTGCCAGGTAGCTTTTACCTTAGCGCATCTGATGGATGCGGCCTGCGGTGAAGCGATCTAGACCCATGAACAGGTGGGGGGTCGTGGAGGGCGCGAAGAGGTAGTCTTCGGGGGTCCCAGGGTGAAGGGACCATTCTTTGAAGGTCGAGGAAGATATTGTGGACCTAAGGGTTGTGTAGTGGCTGGGAGGGTCCGGGGGGTCTTTCAGCTGGGTGGGGGGATTTGTTTTTGGTGGGAAGGGTAT
>QLOI01004110.1:0-28445 GCA_003313605.1 Tuber umbilicatum | reverse complement strand
GGGGGGGTCCTGATTTTACGTTTGTCATTTCCTTTGTTCGGTTTCTCTGACCACCCTCAACGGCTTTCATTTTGTCATTTTTGCGCAACTTGAGATGATATCCAATACTTCTAGAGACGAATTAGGGATTGGGGGAAAAGTACCGTTTTCTTGTTTTGTTGCTGTGTTTGGTTTGGTGGTGCTGGGGTTTGTTGAATTTTTTCCTCCCAAAACGAAACTTTGTGCGTTGCTACTATTTTTTTTCTCAACCTAGTCGTGGAGGGCGCTCGAGTCTTCTATTTCTTTCATTTTTGTTAGTGTCTATACCTTCCACAAACCGTTCATCCCTTTGATATCCCCACTCTCTTCTTTTTGCCTGCATTGTACATTGTATTTTAAACGGGGTTTCGTTACCTTTTTCCTTTTTCTTTTGGAAAGGAATTGTTTTTAGGGGTTTTTTTTTGGCGATGCATTAGGGTCTGGATTCTCCCTGTTTTTACCAGGGCAGACAAAAAGTACGGGATTGTAGAGTAATTTATCTAGATTATTACTGTTACCACCACTGTTGCTGGTGTGCCGGTGTCCTTTTTTCCGGTTCGATTCCTGGCACAAATTTAATACCATAACTTGCCAGTCGGCCCAGTCCCTCCGCTACTCGAGTATATAGTTTTTAGCAACTGCGGGGGAGTTTCTGTGGGGTTTTAGTGATGACGCATTGCCTCTAAGAACGAGTGAGAATGTGTGCAGGGCTTTGGATCCTTAGCTTATGGGCTGTGAGCTGTCTCTTCCCACCTTTCCCTCTCTTCTCTTCCAGTCTCCCCCTACTTTTCACCTGCCCCCTCCCCCTACTCTGTATAGCAATGCACGACACCAAACCCTCTGATTCTGGTCACTATAACTCCGGGGCCCTAAAGTACGTAGCCGGAAAATAGGCATAGAATTTCAGAGCCCGCAACTGCTTCTCCAAGTATAAAGGAAGCGAAAGGAATACTCCTATTTCTCTGCTATATACCCCACCAATGGCCAACCTCATCCCCCAATCTCCCAGTCCCCATAGGGCAGGATTTTTTTTTTAATTACCCTGCTCTACATGACAGATCACTCAGTGAAAACTCGTTCCGAGCGCCGATTGAGCTCCTGAGCTCCTAATGATCGATAAAGGGGTTAATTAGTTCTTGTCATTTTAGCCGCTCTGCCAGCTAGGTATTTCGTGTGGTGCTAACTCGGGAACAAATACTTATCTGATTATGAGTGGGAAGGGTGGTGTGGTGCTTCTCTGCTTAAGTTTCGGGGAGGTTCAGGACAGACATTTGGGATTCTTGGGACTCTTTCTCGAATGATTTTCTGTAACATTTAATGGGGAGAAGCTGTTCCTGAGCGCTCACTTCCCTAGTCGTCATTATAACAGTATGTATAGAACCCGTGGCTTTGTATAGTACGTGGTTTGGAACATGGTTCCTAGACAGGTCTTAGTGGAAGCTAGAGCTTTGCTGAAGTTCCCACCGCGCCTAACGGATTTCACTCTTTACTAGCTATTACCTATATTTGCAACTTTGGTTGGGGACATGGGTCAGTAAGGTGGCAAACAGTAGGAGAGTGGTTTTATAAAGTTAAGAATGGCGAGAGTCAGTATAGCGTTTCAGAACTCGCAACTCTTTCTTCAAATTAAAGGACGCCTGTCCTTCATCATAGGAGGGAGTTGTTGGGGGAACTGGCCTTGATGGTCATAGCCTAGTATAGTAGTAAATTAGGATCCACAATACATGTTATAATATTATGATACGAACATTGGCACGGGGTCTACGACTTAAACTGTGATACCAAAACCTCATGGCCAAATCAATCTTAACCAACCAAACCGAAGGTGGCCGTCGTGCTGTGGCGGGAAAAACAATAGCCGTGCACCTACAACATAGCTCTAATACCTTCAACGCCCTCCCCTTTCCCTAGCCCTAACAAAACCTTGTCCCTGCCACCGGTACTTGTCCACCAACTGACTGCGACTTCTGCCCTTTCAATATCCAATTCTCCGCTAAGCACGTCCCAAAACCGCTCCCGTATCCTCCCTTTGCTCCCCTCATTCCCAACACTATTTAGCAGATCCGCTATGGGGTCCAGCCACCTCTCCATAGCCCCAACCTCCATCGCTGGCAACCCGTCTATCAATGCCAAAATGCACACATCCTTCTCACTGAGCCCTACCGCACCCTCATCGACTTTGTTGTCCAGCGGCTCCGTCGAAGCGATCTTTGCACGCTCGGCTAGGATTTCCATGATTACTTCCGCTAGATGGGGTTGTAGTGATGAGATTGCTTGAGGTGGTGAGCATTCTCGTATCAATGTGCCGAAAGCGAGGCGGAATTGCCTTGCTGAAAGACTTGCGGGAAAGGTTTTGAATACAGTATCGACGTAGAAGGGTAGTATCCGTGCTCCAAGATCCGCAGACTTGGGAGCGCCAATAATGGATAACATGACTGAATGCGCTGATTCAAAGTGTGCATGCAATGAGGCGTCAGAAGGAGGGAGGAGGTATGCAGACGTGCATGGGAGGATCGTTTCCTCGTTTATTTTCTGGGGTAGGGAGTGGGTGAAGTGCTCTACTGTGTTTAGGAAGTAGAGGTCGAAGAGGCGTTCGGGAAGCGTGGGGGGAATGGTACCGGCTTGTGCTGGGGCAATGTCTGTGATGAATTTCTGGGAAGGTATTGGGTAGGTGGTTAGGATGTCGATTGCTGAGAGGTAGACAAAGTTGTAGCTAGAGAAGGCATTCGGGCCTAAGCGGGAGGTTATAAAATAGAAGTTCCGGAGGATTAGGAGGACTTTGGAGGAGAAGGTTGGCCCGTCTGGGAAGTTAGTAGGTATTGCTCGGAGATGGGGTATGTGCGGCTTACGGTCTGGCCCGGAGAGTAGTGGGGATTCAGCGATTCGTGCTGTAAGCTCTTGGAGAATCATTGTTGACCCGAAGAGGATGGCCTTTAATATCTGCCAGACAACGGGAAGTGTTGCTTTCAGTGATTCTTCATCTACCCGGTTTTTCTCTTCTGACATTGGTATTTCACTCAGTCCGTTCATTTTCCATTGCGCGCTCAGGACTTGAGAGAAGCCCCAGAGGCTAATAATGATTAGCAGTGGGCCGGCCTAGTAGATAGGTTCATACACACCTATCGACAAATTGGTGCAGAACCATTGGGTCCTGCGAGTGTCTGATAGAGGCCGCAGCTAGTCGGGCGAGCCCACTCATTGCTACAAACATAGGCCTTCCGGACCTCTGTTGAAGCTCTAGGAAGGAATTCGATTTGCTCTAACAACAACTTAGCACCGGTAGCACAATTAGCGCTAGAGCACAACTCACGGGCCAGACAAGCTTTCCCTCGATGGTCATTATATCGTGATCGATTGTTGAAAGGAAATACCCTGATTGAAACCCTTCACGGGAATTGTACATAGATTTTACAATCACGGGCAACAGGGCCTATCCTATTAGAAATGGTATTAAGGGCTATGGAGAGGGAACTTGCATCGTAGTGGATAGCCTCTTTTGCTCTTCTTGAAAGACATTGAATAGCATGTGATAAAACAAGACTGAGAACATCGGCCTCAAGCTCTGAACGCCCACGAGTTGGTTAGCTATGAATTTTCTAGATAGGACGAGACGTTACCATGACGAGCATTGCTCTCCACTGATAGGTTCACTGCCCTACAAAACGCCTGCTCGAGGCTTGTGCGGGTAACCCTGGGCAATTGCGACCGTTCTTGATCAGCCGAAAGCACACCCCCGAGAAGCAAAAGATGTTTCCACCGAGGCACTAATCCAATCCTATTAGCCCAAACCTCTTACCTTGCGGCTATTCACAAATGCCCAGTATACCGTTATTATTAGCCCCCCTAACGAGAGCACTGATCCATTCTTCAACACTCAAAATAGAACCCTGTGTCTCGAATTTTCCAACCGTAGCACTCTGGAAGACACCAAAGACACGTAGTCCGGCTTTGAGCCCGTCGAAATTCTCCTCCCATATCGCAGGGGAGATCAGGATTTGGGTGGATAGTAGGGAGACATTCAACGGGTTTGTTAACGTCGCGAGAACCGTTGCGGCCGAGGCATAGACACTAGAGTAGAGAGTAAGAGTTTACTTATTGCCCATGAAGAAGAGTGAACGCGATGAGAAGTACCTAGATGCGTCTGCATTGTTCGGATCTGCCGCGCCAGGCTGAAGTAGAATTCGGAGTATATTGTCTAAACGGCGGTCGACTACCATTGTTGAGTCCGGGGGTCGAAGAGTAGACTCCTTTGTGGCAACCTTTGGACGAGCTCGGTTGGTGTTCCTGAACCTTGGTGTTGAGGTCCAGCCAAGACATTTTGTGGCCGAGGCAACTCACTTGTCCTTGCACTACTTTGTTTTGCATCGAACTTCACTCTCGAGGTGCGACACTTACTGCGGAATATTTCGACTTCACTGTGGAATACTCTATCTACTCAACAAACAGCTGACGGCGGTATGATACAGTATCGTATAAAACTGTTGACGATAAAACAAGGGTGATAATGAGCCCTCCAATGTAAACTTTCCCCCTTCAAGCCCGAATGAATTTGGTGCAAACTTGTCTTCTTGTTTACAGATATCACCCGGAAACCGACTCGATAGTCCCCCCGGGACATGTCCCTCCCTCTTTTCCGTCTCTCTACTGGCCGATAAATCCGGGCCCGGGAGAGGCGGCATACCTTTATATGCCCCGCGACGTATGGAGATTCACGCTTTATTGGACGTTGATAGTGTATGCGGCTTTCCACCTCTCGGCAGGGGTTTGGGCGTTCGCGATGAGGCCGAGTAAGCTCTCGATTGGGGTGCCACTGTTCTACGTAGTGGTTGGAGGAATTGAAGCTACGATTGCTGGGAGCATTGTTGGGTCTATGTGAGTTTGTTCAATACGATTCTGGTTTCGGTTCTGTAGGATACTGATTAGCACATGGGGGGTAGACTCGGAGCAGTTTATCAAGCTGGGTATTTTCGGATGAGCACTTGGATACCTTTTGTTTGGTCGGTAATAAACCTTCTTGTTTTGCTGCTATCATCATTTTCGATGCAAGGAGGATTGTGATGGTGTGGGAAATGGGAGGAATAGAGGATAGGCGTTTTTGGTTTTTTGGTTGACCAGAGTGCTTAGCTACTATGTGGGAGGATCATAGAGTTCCCTGCTATTTTTTCGCTTCCTTTCATTCAACTAAAGAGATAATACTCGTGATTGAGATTTTTCTCATTTCTTATTATGTTCTAATTCGCCCCCCTGTCTTGCGCTCATTTATAGCAAACCTGAGTCCATACGCCAAACGATACCGATAATGATACATGACAATAATAATATGAGAGCTGGGAGTACATAAGTGGGGATTCTGGAGATCACGCCAGCCCCTCAGGTTGGACCTAGAGTTACGATGCGCATGGTATCACCCCCGAAAAAAGATACCGCACCGCTGCTAATGATTCCGAAAATTCTTTTTTTGATCTATAGGTATATTAGTATTTGGTGATTCTCCACTATATTGTAGGTATGGAAGAACTCACAGAATAGATCTGTCCTCGAACTGCCTAGATTGATAATCTTTGGACAGCCGTCCCGATCTTTTTCTAATCGCGTGCATTCGAAGCAATAGAATGCATCTGAGATCCCTTCTCCACCGCAGACGACACACTTGTTCTGGTAGTTTCCAAACGAGCACTCATCGCAGATGCGCACCAGTGTTGTAGGGCGAACGTAGGAGTCACAGACAGGGCATTTGCCGTCACACTTATCGCAGAGTCTGCCGATTGCGATTCCAGCTTGCTTGCGGCACATCACTAAATCACTGTTAAGAATTAAATTAGCTTCAGGAGTTACCTAGACGAGGGGGTAGGGGTGCATACGGGTGGTGGCGAGACATAATTTGGGTGGTGGATTGCAGATGTTGATGTTTTCGATGGTGTTGATGTTTGGCCTTCCTTTGAGGTAAAGTTATAGTAACAGTATTATGTTAGTAATACGCTGGGTGGCGGGTTTAACCGAGAGTTCTTAGTCTTGGCAACCTCCAATCTCGGAATTTTTGGTTTGGGTTGCTTGAACTTGCTTCTTTCCAACAGCATCTCCACAATCAACATCGCAATGGACGAGGAATACAAGTGAGCAGCGTCTCCCTTCCAGCGTGTTCGCAGAACCTCTTGCTAATCAAGTCATAGGACTATTGCATCCGCCGTCGTGGTTCCTTCCGACGAGTCCCCTCGTCACAAACGCCGCCAATCATCTTCTCCCGAGGCTGCCAAACGTGCTCGCATAGAGGCAAACTTGGCGCCAGAGAAGCCAACCATTAAGGATACAAGCAAAGATGAAGAGAAACGTCGTGGGAGACGCTTGTTCGGCGCACTATTAGGTACAATCGGGAAGTTTCAAGCAGACAACTCTTCGGTCAGGGCTAGGAACAGTGCGGGCAAACGTAGAGAAGTAGAAGCGAAACTTCAGGAGAAACTCAAGGCACAGACAGAGGAGATTGATGAGAAGCTTAAGCGGGAGGACGAGGGCATTAATCACCGCAAGATGGTGGAGCAGAGGCAATTTGATGAGCGCGCTGTAGGGAATCTCCGTTCTGACATGTCGAGGTTTGGTGGGGTTTGCTAGGCACGGGTGGGGGGCTGATAGCCGGGGATTATAGATGCAGATTCGCCACGACAGTTTACTCAACCACGCACACACCTTGAGCACAAAATCGTCTCCGAAGTTGGTATGGATCCTCAAAAGAAAAAGGAAAAGTCGGATATTCGTGTTTTGTTTTGGTCTAACGGTCCTAGTTTTACCTCCCATGGAAGCTCACCCCCGAAGAGGAAGAACGCATCAAACTACAGGTACTCGCGGCCCAGGACATTATCGATAGAGAGCAGCGTGAATTTCAGCAAAAGCGCGGGACTCTTGAAGAAGATGACCAGAATTCAGGAACGGCTAACATCCAAGAACCGGACGTAGCAGCTGATCGTTATGACGCTCTAGAGATCGCTGAAGACAGGGCCCATGAAGATGAAGACATGGTATATGAAGCACCTGAGGATCCTGCTACTAACCTTGACAATACTCCTGTTGAAGAGCAACATCAGAGACATGCTTCCGATGTTGACCTTGGGGATGTGAGTGTTGAGGAAGCTGGAGAGGATGCAGTGATATACTGAAAGATCCCATGACAGAAAAGCCTTTCATACCTTCTCGTTTTTTTTCGTGCCATCCTTACAGCTAGTAGCACTCGAGGATTATCTATTGTTCTCTTTTACCTTTAATGGCACAAGCTCTGCTTTGATTGTACTATTCTAATTGATGGTCGGGAGTTTTTTTTATTTTTACTTTTATTTTTCTTAGAGGTGGGGAGAGGTGAGACTTGGAAGTTAGGGGGAAAGACCATGACGGTCACTTATATCATAGCGTTTCTAATTCGCCAATGCTGGTCTCTGCCTGGCAATGTATTTTTACCTTTGTCTCTACGATAGCGCGGACAATCTGCATGTTGTGGAGTTCCGAGACACTCGCACACTGAAAATTCCTAGGTGGCATCGTCTCCGTCTGCTGCTCCCGTGGTATGATATCCCTAGTATTTGGCCTTTCGTAGAACTCCTGAAATAAGGCGAGAGCCATATCCCATGACGAGCCCTATTTACGGAATTCTACAGTACTTTGGTAAATACCGGGATAATATTCGTTGAGGCGGTAATTGGCGCCTGGCTTCGTTGTGCAGATAGGGCATAGTACAAGTACTGTAGGAAGTCTCTCGTGGAAAGTGGGGAGGTGGGTGTTGTTCTTGCTAAGAGCTAAGGGAAACAAGGTGCATAAATACTCGAGTACTGTACATGGTGAAGACCCGCTCCATGTATCCCGTATGCAGAAAATGTCTTCTTGTCGTAATCTGCCTCCATGCATCTGATAGTACCTTGGTTCTATTCGGACAAATATCTATGATAGACTACTCAAGTACTCTACTGCTGTGATCAAGAGGTTCATGACTACGAATTCAATAGTTTACCTGCGCAACCGGATTGCCATTTTACTTGCCCACTATCCAGACTCGGGAGATCGTGGCTGGGGTGTTCTGTTTGGCTGTGTGATGCTGGAAGCAGCCGTCGTACGATATGAGTGCTTTATTCAAAACCCAAGGACCTTATAGGGCCCACCAAGCTCTCCAATTCTAGCTGTCTCTGCTGCCGCAAGGATATACTCGTATTAAACTACGATGGGGGTTTGTCAAAACCCCTCTCAGCGTAGCCCTGCAGCGGTCTTTGGAATCGATTTCTAAGTGCAATGGGAATGCACTACCGTACGGTACTCATACCAGCACCATTTGGGCCAATCAATCTTCATAATTACGGAATATTGCTAACTATATCCAACGCCTCCCATAGCGCCCATCGCCATTCCGCCGGTACAAGTACGACTCCCGGCAAGTGTCTCAGGTTGAACCCCGCAGCGTCGATCTCACCCATTACTTCGGGAAGGGAGAAACTGATACTCCGTGGCCGTGCGTTCAGCCCAAGACTTGTCATTTCTGACTGCGCTAATTTGCCTTTCCGGAGGCCGGTTTCACCGCCGGACACACTCCCCCACCCACACGCCCCACGATAATCCGAGAAAAATTTCTAGATGCAATGGAGTTGGTGGGTGAAAAAGGTGGGGTGCAGACTAAAGTTTGTGAGATGAGAGGAAAAGTGAGAGACGGAAACCACACCACATGCATCATCAGGTAGCCTATGGCACGTTAATTGCCATCACTGTGGTAGATCGTAAAGGCGGCAACAACGTTAGCTGAGCTGAAAAATCCGGGGAGGGGGCATATAAGCTACCCACTTTTCCCCTCCCCATTGCGTTCCCTTGATCGTGCTCTGTGAGCGAGGTGGTAGTGAAGGGAAAGATCCGATAACATGGCGACTACCAATATTAAACCTATACATCCGTATGATGACCCCAGGGTCACGCACAAGTTTCAGGTAGTCAATGGGAAGAATTATCGTATGTACTGATCTCGAGCGAGAGGTGGCTATTGTGCATAGCTTACTTTATCGGTGTCCTAGATTATGTCCATGGCACGCCGACCGGGAGTGTCAGGGGGACTATCCTTTGTGTAGGTTCACTCGTAATTTTGGGTCATCATCGTTAACGGAGTTGATGATAGATTCACGGGTTCCCGGATCTGTGGTGTATGTCCCTTCGGAAAGCAGAGCTTGGCCGGAAGAGCTAATGATAGCTGTAGACGGCTACCGTTACATGATCCCTTTTCTTCTGGAGAAGGGTTTCTGCGTGATTGTTCCCGACATGCTCGGATATGGGCAAACAGTTCGTTTATTGCTGTGCCTGGATCTTTCCCCGGATAGAGCGGTTAACAAATTGCTAGGACGCGCCTAGGGTCCCGCCGGCAGACATCTCGGCATACTCTGGGAAGAACCATGCAGCCGACATGGTAGAGTTGCTCAAGATTCTGAATGTTCCGAAGGTGATCCTTTTCGGACACGATTGGTACCGCACTCTTTGCTCTACCTTGTCTTGGCATCCTTAGTCAGTGCTAATCAGTAAAACTCTAGGGGTGGAGCGGTAACGGCGAGAATATACCTCTACAACAGCGAGATAGTATCCCATATCGTCAACGTTTGCACACCTTTTATTCCCCCAATTCGAGAATACATCCCTATTCGTGAGCTGGTAGCGACGAAAATCCCCTCGTTCAAATACCAAATAGCGTTTCAGGACCCACAAACAGAGAAGGATACCGAAGCACCTGGCAAGATCCGGCAGTTCCTTAAGGGACTGCACAGAGGCCGTGGGGATGATCGAAGCGGGTTCATGGTGGACAAGGACATCGTCGAGAGTATTGGAGATCTCGAGAGGAGCAAGTTCATGACTGAGGAGGATTTGGACTACTTTACGAAGGAATACGAGAGGAATGGGTTCCACGGGCCTCTGAACTGGTATAAGAGTGGGAAGGTGAACTATGAGGACGAGAAAGAGTATTCAACCCCCGCCCGTTCCCGTCGCTACTAGTTGGTATGATGCTAACTAATGCAAAAGCCTTCCGTTTGAGGGAGTCAAGGTGCCGTACCTTTTCATCGGAGCGAAGTACGATGTGGCTCTTCCGCCTGCTATGGCTGAATCTCAGGTGCACTTTATCCCACAGCTTACCTCCCGGATTGTGGACACTGCCCACTGGGCTATGGTGGAGAATCCGGAGGCCGTTATTGAACACATGAGCGAGTGGCTTGATGCTGTTGTTCTTGGTGGTAAGAGCAAGATTTGAGGGTATTGCGCTGTGATTAACGCCCGTGCGGTTATGGTGTATGAAATTTGAATTTATATTGATCTTGATCCTGAGTTTCCCGAGGGTCCGTAGATGAGGAAAATGCAGCGAGGTTCGCATTTTTACGAGAAAGCGGCAATAGCACATATCGGAGGAATGAGAACTATGCCCTCCATTCTCTGCCACAATACCCGGTTGGCGTGGTCCGATAATTCAGCCGAGTGACAAACAATGACCAAAGTGTGAAAACCCAGAATGTGGCCCAATTAGCGCGGCGGGAGAAGCGCGCGTTATCTATCATACTTTGAGGCATGGACATAACGCAAGCTAAACGGTTACACCCCATTTACGCTTTATCCCAAGCAACTTATACCGACCGCCCATCCCTCACGACACACCCCGAGCGTCGATGTCAGACACCTGCACGACGCTGCACCGTGCCGCACGGTGGGGACGCGTAGATGGTGTTCGAGTCTTGCTGCATACAGGACCCCGCCCTTTACGGCAGTGATGAACGGACAGTCGCGACTACCGGCAGATGTGTCGTCGAGACAGGTCTTGGACGCTTTTTCTCGGACACGGCAGTTCACCCGGGTGGGCACGAGGAGAGGGATTGTCAGGGCGTTGCTTGGGAATGGCATTTTAGGGCGAAGCGGAATGGAAGAAACGATCGTGGGGAGATGGCGCGAGTAGGGGAACCTCGGTGCCCTACAGGCACTCCTCGCGAGTAGGGGAACCTCGGTGCCCTACAGGCACTCCTCGCGAGGGGGGGATACCGGTATACGTTCGACTTGCCGCCGGATCCCGCCGAGTTGGTGGGAGGGGCGCTGGTGGTTGGGATGGGTTGGGTTGTTATGGTGATGGTCTGAGGAGTGAGAAGTTGTGGCCGGGGGTTCCCGATGCTGTGGATGATACCGGGCGATGGTGAGGGGTACAGTGCTGGTATCACAGTTGTGTATAGTAGTGTAACTTGTGGTGTTGTCGGATGGGCTCTCGGTGAGCATTGGGAATGCTGCTGCTGGGTTTTTGGGATTTTTTTTCTTTCTTTCCGATGGGCCTATCGTACGTGATGCCGCTACCGTATTCTCCCGATTCGGTCTGTCTACCTCTTGTACTGGACTCGTTTGGCTAGCTAGTGTATGTATGATACCGTGGTCACTGTATGTGTTTGTGCCAAAGCACAAAGCCCAAAGTGCCTCTCCAAACAGCGGGAATCACTGAGGAGACGATTGGTAACCATCACCCTCCCCCCTCTATGCCTTGCTCACCAGCCCAACTTGTATTTGTGTTCACTCCTTGGTCACGTGCTACTATTCGAGTGCTTTTGTATGAGGGTCTACTGTAGTGGCACATCTTGGCATTGTGCGGTATTACTACATATGCCCTGTGCCAAAGCAAGGGGTACCACAGGGTACACGAGAAGTAGGCCTGAAGTACCGGTACCCTATTCAACTATCTATCCCTTTAACCTTCCCCTCATTTTTCACGTGTATAATATGTGCTTTATCTCTTTCTGCCGAAACTTTCCAACTGGAGCGCGGTATGTTGGTACCACTGCACTTGTGAAACAATAATACGGTACGAGCCATACATGATATGATATCGCATGCAAAATCTAATAGACACAGTTTTTCTCTACCGGTACTCAAGGGGCTCCCTCCCTCCCTCGGCAAGTACGGGTCAGGAGGAGGAAGGAGGGGGGAGGGGTGGATGATGGAAAAAAAAAAAAGTCAGAAAACACCACCATTAATCATAAACCAATCATGAAGAGGTAGGAAGAAAAAGATACAAAGGTAATATCATACTAGCTATAAATTAATTACTAGGTGAAAAAAATGGCAATACTCTTATCTCCCGCCAATCTGGCCCTTCGGGATAGTCCTTATCCAACTGATTCCCAGGTTGATGCCAATACATATTGCCCCGATGATCATGATGACTTTGTTATAGTTTGTGCCATTGTATCGGAAGATGATACTGAAAATGACACCCCCGAGGTTGCCCGATGCGCCGACTACTCCCGATAGAATACCGTTGGCGAAGGGGTGCACGTGCGGTACTAGGGCGAAGTTGCCGCCATTGGAAGCGTCCATGAAGAATGCCAATCCACTGTTATAAGCCCTTGTTAGCGTATTGAAGGGATGTATGGAGAGTCAGGTGACTTACGCAACAAGTCCGAACATGGTGGATTCCTTGTGTGGGTTCAGGATTCCGATAGCTAGGCAGAAGACACCTTGCATGCAACCGATGAAGACGAGCCACCATTTCTTCGCTGTAACACTCTTGGTATTTCTGTAGATGATGTCTGCGATGATCCCACCAGCGGGTCTGAAGAAAACGTTGAGAAGTCCAAACATAGCGGCCCACCTTCCGGACTTGGTCTGCCCGAGGTACTTGAAGTTCTTCATGTAGTAAGATCCCAAAATTGAATTAATCGCCAACTCCCCACCGAAGGAGCAAGCATATGGTGCCGCGAGCATGAGACATTGCAGCGAGAAAATAACGCTCATAGCCTCCTTGAAAGTGGGAGCCTGAATGACCTCGCTCTGAGCGATAGTTTCCAAGTCCATGCTTGCGCTACTGCTGGCGTTCTCTGGGTCACTAGTTTTCTCGCCCTTCTCGGAATACGAGGCGCTCTTGGGGTCCAGTTCTGCGATGGGGGCGTCGTTGATGTTTCCGGTCGCATCCACGATTTTACCTTCGATCGTGCGTGGGGCAAAGTTGTGTCTGTCGGCCCATCGACCAGTTGGCGTGTCTTCGCAGAGGAATAACATGCCAAGGGCCATTGAAACAATGAGGATGAAAGGGACCACGAAGGCTACACGCCAGGCTTTGTGTGGAGTCAGGCCGCGTTCGTGAACCAAGGAGTCGAAGATGGCGGGCATGACGAAACTGGGTGTTTAGGTTAGACTGCTGTGATTCGAACGCAATATGTAGAAGAGAGTTCTCACTATGTGATTCCACCACCAGCGTTACCAATACCGGCCATAAGTCCATTGGCAGTTCCAACGACGTTCTTATCAAAGAAACCGGTCGACCAGACTTGACAAGGGACAAATGTGGCGCCCAAGACACCTACGAAGAAGCGGAGGGCGAGGAGACCGGTTGCGTTGGTGACAAGCCCAGCTAGAGCAGTGGGAATTGAACCTGCGAGCAGGATCCCGGCAAAACAGAGACGGGGACCAAAACGGTCGCACAGAGGGCCGATAAAGAGACGGACGACGAGACTAGATTACCAAAGTGTTGGAAGCAAATTCTATGCATATTTAGAGGAAAGGGTGAACCCACGTTGCAGTTAAAGCAAGAACGTTGGAATTCGCAACTTCGTTTTGGCTCAAATGCAAGTCTTTCTTGATGGTTTTTCCCATCTATGGAACCGAGTAAATTAGGCGTTAGAAGGGAAAAAGCGGGATGCCGGTGCGTATAACTTGGATCAAACACTTACCAGTGGAGGAAACGCGTACCATGACAGGAACGCAATCATGAATCCGAACGTCGAAAAGAAGAAAGTCCGTCCATACTTGTCAAAAGGATTCAGAACAGGTATCGACTTGGCTTTGTGGTTCACCGGGTTGACGACAGGCGCCTTCCATAAGAGACTCGGTTGCATTGTGAAGGTTATTCTTCTGCTTCCTTCAGGCCCGAGTGATAGACAACGAAAAAGGCACAAAGTTCAAAGGGGTATTTCGTTTTTATTCTCGCAAGAGGTCACTTGGTCTCTTTTATATTTTCCCGAATTGCTCTTGAGCAGAACCTGGGAACAGTTGGGTTTCTTCCAGCTTTTATATATTGGTTTTTCCCAGTGCGCCCCGAAAATGATAGATGGTCATCCAGATTGATAGATAGAGGGTGATAGATAGGACACTGCTATCTCGAACATGACACGGTTTGTCCCGTCTCGGCAGCCCGTGCACCCAGAGACCAATTGGGTACAAGTAAGGGCAATCCCAATCACTCGTGTCTATAATCTATCAAGTGCCTTAAAGGGTTGTAGTCAGTGTGAATCTCGTGCTCCTTTCGATCATTGGCCAAGACCGATAGCAGAATCGAAGGACTGGGCAATCAAACATCAGCAGTCAAGGACGGTCTAGATCGGAAGGGAAAAAACGAAGCGGAAAACCCGGGGGAGGGGGAAAAAAAAAAGGAAAAAAGAGAGTACCACTATGCACAATGCTGTCCAGGCAGATGTAACAGGTTCTTCGGAGATGGTATAATTGGATAGATGGATCAAGTTATGCGGGTCCTATCGGGGAACATCCCCGTGGGAATTGAAGCGAGCGGCGAGCGTTCCGATGCCTGAAAGCTCGCTGGGGAGGGGAGGTGCCAGGTTGTTGGGATGGACGAGAGGTGTAACGATAAGAAAAGCACGCGGTAGATGGATGGGCTTGAAATGATACAGAAAGTCTGAGTACAAACATCTTCACACACACAAGCCTGATAAGGAGTCCCTTGCTGTCTCAGCCCACCATGGGAGGTTACTGAATCGGGCCAGCCACCAATTTGGTGACTGGCTAAATAGCTTGGCAGATCTTGTCTCTTGGAAGGGAAAGTGCTCGGATGTGTTGGTTTTGGGGAGAGGGTCTGAAAAGGGTGAAGATCAAAAAATTCATTCATTCATTCATTCATTCAGCTTGATCTCTTTAACATGGCCTCAAAGTGTTGTTAGATAGTGTCTAAACAGGGTTGGTCATTCTTTGAGTCGGGAGTTTTCGGTACAGTATTCTTTTCACCGTTTTCTCGCTTAGGGATCCTAGGGGTTTGGGTTGCCTCCAACTCCTAAAGACTTGTCAACCCCCAAACGCCTATCACGGTCTTCAAGCTTGAGAGACACTGAAGAAAGGAAAAAGGAAGCTTGAAGCTGGGACAGCTGTGCGTTTACTCGAGTGCCGGTATCGTGTTGCCCGTTGTCGGTACTCTCGTGCAGGGTTGCCATGTCCGAGTTCCCGATTCCCGCGATCTGGCGTTGCTTTCGTTGTGGGTGGACGGACAGCTCAGTCGCGTGTCGTGGGGGTACGATAATATCTGGGATTTTAATCATTTTATTGACTTTTCGACCAGCGCACGAATGAGGAGAATAGCGGATGCTCGAGCACATACGGCAGTGGCACAACCCCATCCCCCACCAAAAATGACAGGGGCATTTGGAATAGTCATCAACCGCCCAAGGATATTTAAAATTCGAGATATTGCATACAGAAGATATCTTCAACTATCTCCGGGTATCGCACACAGAGATCCCAGAAATTTCTTGTCTATAACTGCTGGAATTGAAATTACCTACCAGCATTGTCTGGCCGAAATTCTTTGGTATGGCAACAAGCTTCTCGAGTTGTGATTCTACTTGAAACAACTGGTGGAGCGAGAGTAATATCCGTGTTCTCAGAAGAGGCAGAGTGGAGAAACAACAGGACCAGTGTATGAGGTTATTTTCGCCCTAATGCCAGATTCCTGGTTGAAATCTGTGTGAAAAACTTCCTGTTTTGATGTGTACCAGTCCTTGTCCTTCTATTTCACTGGTACGCCTACACCAGCAGGGCGTGGTCCAGGCAACTAAAAGCAAAAAAAAACGGGGGAGCCTTTTATTTTTTGCTCGTCCGCGCAGTTACCGCCTTCATCATAAAGGATCACTCGCCACTCGTG
This sequence comes from Tuber umbilicatum, assembly GCA_003313605.1. Lineage (NCBI taxonomy): Eukaryota > Fungi > Ascomycota > Pezizomycetes > Pezizales > Tuberaceae > Tuber > Tuber umbilicatum. The sequence continues at coordinate 12,538 of QLOI01004110.1, read as the reverse complement.
GCGCTGGTTAGCTGTCCCTACTCGTACAATCTCAAGATGTGTGCTGATTCACTGCATGATTAGCTGCGTAGTATTAATATCCGTCTCTCTTGAAACTTCATTTTTATCCATTCCCGATATGGGGTTGTTTCTTCGGCGAGCAGAAGTGCTCCGCGGAGCAGTTCTCCGACAGCCAGGCACCAGGGGAGATTGGATCCCTATCAGATGGCCCCACGCAGTTCCGGGGGACTAGTGAGTCTAGGGGCCGTAGGGCTAGTAACCGTCTGCGGGCCGAGAAGCCGATTTACTCAAAGTAGGAGGTGGTCAAAACGATTATAGATGTGAAGGGATTTGTATTTTCTTATTGGCTGTCGGCAAGGATCGCCTTCCGCTGGTGTTTTTCCGACGGGGTTGGAAAAGCACAACATTTTACCTCCTTGGTTTGCCCGAGTAAATCTACTATCCCCACTAATCCTCTGTTAAACAGTAGCGTTGGGATAGCATCCGTGTCTAGTACATTATTCCTAAAGCTCGCAATAAACGCCCTAGACTTCACTAAGATCCCTCATACAACGACGATCGTGTTTAACACAATTTACCACCTAAAAAATGAAGACTCTCGACGTTCTTTTTGGGTGGCTCTGCAGCCTACTTTCTCTAATCCGAACCCTCAAGGGGACGAAGAAAGTGGTTATTGTCGACGCTATTTCCACTACCAGCCTTCCCAACGTGGAAACCAATTCTCATATGCCTCCAAGCAAGAGTTTACTAGGGAATCCAAACCAATTAGCTCCACCGACTCCCCCAGAGTCTGACAGAGGCGATGATGAATGCGACGATTTGGAAAATATACCGCTCCCACCGCCGTCGGTAAACCCAACAAAGGTCCTTGATATTGATCTTGGAACACCGGATGCACGCGTCCCCAGGGACCCAAGATTGATACGATTAACGGGGGTGCACCCATTTAACGTTGAAGCACCTCTTTCGGCGTTATTTGACTCTGGCATGTATTTGGCTTCTCATGTCATTTTGGGCGTAAGGCTAACATAGCGAATATAGGATTTTTGACACCTCCGGAACTCTTTTATGTCCGAAACCATGGAGCCGTTCCACATGTTCAGGATGGTGAAATGCTGGACTGGGAAATAACGGTTGAAGGGTAAGTCGGAATACGATTCTTGCGCACGACCAAATGGATATATTAAACTGACTCTGAATATTGCATAAGGTTGGTAGCCAACCCCCTGACTTTGACCTTGGGTCAAATTATCAATGGGTTCGAACAAGTCACCCTTCCTGTCACTCTTGTCTGCGCCGGTAATCGTCGAAAGGAGCAAAACCAGGTTCGCAAATCTCAAGGTTTCTCATGGGGTGCTGCGGGTGTCTCCACATCGCTCTTCACAGGCCCACTTTTGGCATCCGTTATCGCCGCTGCAAGGCCCCAGAGAGGTGCCAGATATCTCTGTATGCAGGGGGCGGACGAGCTTCCAAACGGACACTACGAGACTTCCATTCGCCTTTCTCAAGTGTATGATCCGAACCGCGGAATTATGCTTGCGCACAAAATGAATGGCGAAGATCTTCGCCCTGATCACGGACGTCCCCTCAGAGTGGTCGTTCCATCCATGATCGGTGGGAGATCTGTAAAGTGGCTAAAAAAACTCGTCCTCACGGAAGCTCCGAGTGAGAATTGGTATCATATCTACGATAACAGAGTTCTGCCGACTATGGTCACACCAGAGATGGCCAAGGAGAACAAGGATTGGTGGACCGATGAGCGGTACGCCATTTATGATCTTTCTGTTAATTCGGCGATCGCATATCCCGCGCACGACGAAAGACTATCGCTAGAGATAGCGGAGGAAGAGTACAATGTGAGGGGGTACGCCTATGCTGGGGCTGGGAGGAGGATTACTCGTGTTGAAATTTCCCTTGATAAAGGTCGAAGTAGGTTTCCCGCATATACTTGTGTACGTTTCTCGTTAAATGCTGATATAATTGTCATTTCACCATTCAAGGCTGGATTCTCTCCTCAGTAGAGTATCCTGAAGATCTATACCGATCCGTTCCCGAAGACGCTACTCTGTTCGGAGGTCGTCTCGATGTTGGCTCGCGAGACGCCTGTTTGTGCTGGTGTTTTTGGTCTCTGAGCCTTCCCACCTCGGCCTTATTTTCCGCAGATGATATCGTTGTTAGAGCTATGGATGATAGCATGAACACCCAACCCAGAGATACTTATTGGTCGGTATTGGGTATGATGCACAATTCATGGTTTCGAATCGCGATACGCACCGAAAACGGTCATATTAGATTTGAGCATCCCAACCAACCGGCACTGCTAAAGGGCGGATGGATGGAAAGGGTGAAAAATGAAGGGGGCGATCTGTTGGGCTCTAATTGGGGCGAGAGGGTAGTAGGAGAGGAGTCTTCTACTGATGGAGCTATTAAGGCTCCGAAAGTACGAGATGTTGTGAAGATGACAAACGATTCCGTGCAAAGGACAATCGAGATCGAGGAACTTAGAAGTCATGACAACGCCACTCACCCTTGGTTCGTCGTCGAAGGCGAGGTGTATGATGGAAAACCCTTCCTTGAGGGGCATCCGGGAGGAGCTACGAGCATCATATCCGCTGCCGGACAAGATGCCACTGATGAGTTTGTGGGGATCCGTAAGTCATTCCTTTTCCAACCCAGTATCAGCGAGCTAATGCTTTATCAGATAGCGAGAGCGCAAAGGCAATGATGCCAAAATACCACGTTGGCACTCTGAGTGCTGTGGCACGCAAAATCCTTCTTGAGCCGGCCACATCATCCAGGAAGGAACCCTCGGAAACATTCCTGGATCCTCGAGCATGGTGTCAAGCAACCCTCGTGCAGAAAAAAGTAGTATCATGGGACACCAGAATATTCACCTTCGAACTCGATAGCCCTACACAAACACTAGGACTTCCCGTCGGGCAGCATCTTCTCATCAAGATACAGGACGAAAAGACGGGAGAGGTGATTACACGGCCGTATACTCCTATCTCGAGTGACACGGAAAAGGGTGTTGTTCACGTACTCGTGAAAGTATACTTCGATACACCAACCGCTCCAGGTGGAAAGATGACACAGGCTATGGATAGAATGCGTAGGTTTCACCTCTATCATGTGTTCCTACTACACTGCTAACCCGATAACAGAAATGGGTCACAACGCTTCCTTCAAAGGTCCCATCGGCAAACTTGTATATCACGGACAAGGCATTGTCTCTCTCCTCGATAATCGGATCAACGTCACATCATTCCTTATGATCTGTGGTGGGAGCGGAATAACTCCTATTTTCCAAGTCCTCAGGGCAGCGCTTTCCAACCCTACGGATTCTACAAAGTGCGTTGTCCTCAACGGGAACAGAACAGAGGAGGATATTCTGTGCCGAGAGGACTTGGATTCATTCGCCGCTACATATCCAGAAAAGTGCAAGATCGTTCACACTCTTACAAACCCCTCCGAGCAGTGGCAGGGCGAGAGGGGCAGAATTAGCTGGGATCTGATCAAACGGAATTATCCGCAGGGCAGCGAGGGTCGTAAACCCTTAGCACTAATATGTGGGCCTGAGCCAATGGAGAAGAGCGTTAGGGAGCTTTTAACAGTCGCCGGGTGGGGGGAAAGTGATATGGTATTTTTCTAGACGCCTTTTTCTTTGTTCTTTTCTACCGATGTTAGACAGATTTTGTAGATTTGGGTTCACGGTCATGGTTTTTTGACCTTTCTTGCAAATATTGGCAGCATTAGAATTTAAGGTGTAATCCCTAATATTTCTATGCACTACCCCACTTACTCTCCGCATTAAAATACGACCATTCGACCGAGCTGCCTGTGAAGAAATTTTTGAATCGTGGGGGTTTGAAGATCCTTAATTAGAAGGATCCGTTCTACAATAGGCGCAGTATGTGCATTACGAGTACTGTACTGTACTGTACTGCACTCGTACCCCATCCTACACAATGCTCAGCGCATAGCAGATCCAAACCCCACGCCATATCCAAGATACCCCGCAATGTGTCCCCTTTATTTATTTATTTCCTTTCCCACTTTCCACTTTCCCCGCGGGGGGCAGCTGGGTGCGCACTGCGCAGTCCTATTCCAATCATTTCCAGCAAAACATTTCCATCAATCCTCACCAATTATCACCCGATGTCTCAGTGAGCTGTCCCACGAACAACCGCCACCGGAAATGTTACATATCGACACAACACATCACGGGCGTGCGAACAGCGCGGCACCAGCGCTCTGGCAAATATAATAAATTTGGCGAGCACCTCGCATCGAGAGTTCCGCGGCCCAGACCGTTCCCAGCCAAGCCACAGACAGGCACACACTCATCACACAACAAAAAGCCTTTTTCCAACAAAACTACGATACCAGTATTCTTATCAGTTTATTTATATAATACCCGATCTTGCGGACGCATCGGATATTTCTTTTCGGGGGGGCGTTCTTGGGGTTTTTCCGTTATCGACGGCCTGTCACTTTTCCATCGGCCACTTCTTGGCCCCAGAATCCGCGGGGACTTTCTCCGTTGGACCCATGGGCCGAGCTCGGGTGTGTCCATAAGAATCGGAAATACCGATATCCCTGCCATGCAGGGTTTGAGAAGGGAAAAAGGAAAAGCGACGAAATGTGGAAGTCCCCCAATAGGGATCGGCGGTCCAGGAACCCGTAGTACGCCGAAGAATAGAAGAGGGCGTATGGGGGAGCGGAATCCAGTGGATCCTGTAACGGAATTCGAGATGCTGGGACAAACTGTGCTCGGGTATCCTCCTTTTTTCACCTTACCTGGGACTCGCATTTATACCTTCTTTCCCTTTGAATCGGTCTCCTGCTCGGCTTCATCCTGATATATATATCCGTCGGTGCAACGGGTCTTGTTTAAGATGTCTAGTTACAGAGTTGAGCGTTCCAGACAACTTTATCGCCCCCGATCCCTCTGATCCCTGTTTTGTCACTTTTAGTTTCCGGTTTTTTTTACAGACGCATCCGAGTACTCGAGTACTCCGCCTGCAACACCCTGATTGGTCCGTCCCAACAACATGGTTATCGAATTGTCAGACTTCCTTCGTCCCTTGGGACCCTTGAATTCTAGCGGCTGCTCTAGAACTAGTAGGATCCTCCGAGATAAAGTGAGGGGGGAATCTCTCCTCCCGTAGTTTACCGTACTCGAGTATATTAGTACCAATAACGAGTAGCGTGGTTCCGCGGTAACGAGCGCAGATACCCAGGGAGATGTTTCCGTCCAAGGCATGGATGTTAACCTGCGAAATAGCCCTTGTCTTGCGCGAAAACATCTCCTTGGCCACTTTTGCTCGGCTGAGGTGATCGAACCTCACTTTATTTAGGACGTTAGAGTTACTGTACCTCCCCTAGTAAAGTCCGCCGTATTTTTTTTCTTTTTATTTATCCTAGCAGCGGAGGCCTGAAAACTATAATGGCTTTTTTGGGCCGATTCCCCCCGTTATCGGGAGAGGGGATTTCTGGACGTCGCAGCGTGAGGTTCCGTTATTCCAGTTCTTACCGTATTTGAAAAGCAGCTGGTCCGATACGCGCCTGCGTCCTTCTGTTTGAGAATTTTTTTTCACTGTAGAGGGATTTGGGATTTTCTTACCCAGAGTTAATTACTTTGCCCAGGCAACTCTGGTAGTTTTTTGCTCCGGTAGTGCAGTAGTAATGGAGAATATCTCCTTTGACAAACAAAATGCTCCTAATTGGCGGTGGTAACATTGGCCTGGACGGGCGATATCTAGGAACGTATCCCTAGTGTGGTCGCCAATTCTGAGATCCCCGCCCCCTCTAAACTGCGTGATTGCTCTCATCCTTTTCTGGCCCTCCCGTTATCTCACTGACTGAGGGGAAAAAACGTTGTTATCAGTTGTGGCAAACTTGACCCATTGATAAAGTGCTGGATGGATTGTTTTCTGGACGTTCTCTGTCTCGTTATCCTCGTATTTCTGGGTTACATATCTAGCTCCGCAAAGATCCCCGTAACAATAGACGTTTCCCTGAGTACCAAGAGCGAAGACACAATATTACTGCCGGTGGAGATGGACAGCGGACCTTCAATTGCCAACGAGGATAGCCCAACTGTAACCAACGGAACGACGAATGATGCGTCGAATGGTACAAACGGCGCAGCTCCACCGATGCCCCAGAGAAAACGAATAGTGGTTGTTGGCCTGGGGATGGTAGCAATTGCATTTATGTATGCTTTCCTCCCGAGAAAGCGGTTCTGTTCCCAGCTAATTCGTTGCGTCAGTGAAAAGATCCTAAAGCTTGATGCCGAAAATAAACAGTACGAAATTGTGGTTATTGGTGAAGAGTCTCATGTGGCATACAACCGTGTGGGATTGACTTCGTTTTTCGAACACCGAAAAGTTGAGGACCTCTACTTGAATCCGAAAGAATGGGTATGTACCGGACGCTTGTAGACGTCACTTTAGAGCCTCTGGGGAAGAACACGAACTGACCGAAATATTAGTACGAGTCAAGACCGGATGTTCTAAATCACAAAATCAACACCAGAGTCACAGCCATCGATCCTGTCTCAAAATCGATAACGACATCCGCCGGCTACGATGTGAGTTACGATGTTCTCGTGTTGGCCACCGGCTCGGACGCGGTTGTCCCGTCGAATACACCCGGGCATGACAGCGAGGGTGTATTTGTCTACCGAAATATCCAGGATTTGGAGAAGTTGATCTCCTTCTCCGCTACGGTAAACGGATCAACCGGTTGTGTGGTGGGTGGTGGATTACTTGGTCTCGAGGCTGCGAAGGCGATGATGGACCTCGAGCAGTTTGGATATGTCAAGCTGATTGATAAAAACCCTTGGCTTTTGTCGAGACAGCTGGATCAAGATGCGGGAAAATTGGTGCTTGAGAAGGTTACAGAGCTGGGTCTTGACGTGTTGAGTTGCAAAAAGATCAAGACGATCAATGCCAACGCGAATAATCAGACTGAGAGTGTCACGTTTGAGGATGGAGAGACCATGGACACTACATGTATTTGCTTTGCTGTGGGTTCCCCTGTGCTTACCAGATGGAGTTCACTGTTAACTGTTATGTAGATTGGTATCAAGCCCAGAGACGAGCTCGCCGAGAGTGCCGGGATCAAGACTGCCAGTCGCGGGGGTTTTATCATTAACAAAGAGTATGTCCTACGCTTTAAGTCTTGATTTCTCGGTTTATCTTGTTCTAACCGTGAGTGGCCCACAGCGTCGAAACAACCGTCCCAGGAATTTATGCGATCGGAGAATGTGCCTCATGGGAAAACCAAACCTTCGGTCTGATTGCCCCTGGAGTAGAGATGGCCGACGTCCTCGCATACAACCTCTGTAAATCATCTTCGCATGGCCATTCAGAGGCACCAAAAGCTTTCAGACGCCCCGACCTTTCGACAAAACTGAAGTTGCTTGGTGTCAACGTCGCTTCCTTTGGTGACTTCTTCGCGGACCGGGATGGGCCCAGAGAGTTACCTGGTCGATCTCCGAGCCAGGAGAGAAGAGGGAGGGAAGTCAAGGCACTTAGTTACAGAGATCCCTTCCAGGCTGTTTATAAAAAGTACATCTTTACATCAGATGGAAAATATCTACTTGGTGGCATGATTATCGGGGACACAGCAGACTATATTAAACTCGTAGGAATGGTCAAGTCCGGGAAAGCGTTGGAGATTCCGCCTTCCCAATTAATCTTAGGCGCAAAAGCCGAGGGAGATGAGAACCCGGATGACTTGTAGGTTTCCGTGTCCCAATTTGATTCTACCGGAAACTTGCTAAACTGATGATGCCAGGGACGACGATACCCAAATTTGCTCTTGCCACAACGTGACGAAAGGAGATATCAGCAAAGTTGTTAAAGATGGTAGCTGTAAGAGCTTGGGGGATGTCAAGTCTTGCACAAAAGCCGGCACTGGATGTGCTGGCTGCGTGCCTCTCGTTCAATCAATCTTCAATGCAGAGATGAAGGCCATGGGAGCCGAGGTTTCAAATCACCGTTAGTCACTCGCCTTGCTTCATAATACCCCCGCTAACCCTTCACAGTTTGCCCACACTTCGCCTACTCCCGCGTTGACCTTTTTAATATCATTAGAGTGAAGGTTGGTTCTTTCAGGAGTTCTCTAAGGGCATGCTGACATCTGCAGGAAATAAAAACCTTCCCCGAAGTGATGCGTGAGTGCGGTAAAGATCCCGAATCGCTTGGCTGCGAGGTATGCAAGCCGACCATGGGATCTATATTTTCTTCCCTCTTCAACCAGCACGTAATGGATAAACCCCTACACATGCTTCAAGAGACGAACGATAAGTTCCTTGCAAACATTCAGCGAAACGGGACCTTCTCGGTTGTTCCCCGAGTGGCCGGCGGGGAAATTACACCCGAGAAACTCATCGCTATCGGTACAGTAGCAAAGAAATATAATTTGTATTGCAAGATCACTGGTGGGCAGAGGATTGATATGTTTGGTGCACGAAAGCAAGACTTGGTGGCTATCTGGTCGGAGCTTGTAGACGCGGGGATGGAAAGTGGACATGCTTATGCTAAGAGTTTGAGGACAATCAAGGTTTGTTTTGCATTGACGTCGATTCTCGAAACTCGCTAATGATTTTATCCTAGAGCTGTGTGGGGACTACATGGTGCCGATTCGGTGTCGGTGACAGTGTTGGTATGGCAATCAGGCTAGAGGAGCGGTATAAAAGTATTCGCGCACCACATAAAATCAAATCTGGTGTCTCGGGATGTATCCGGGAGTGTGCAGAAGCCCAGAACAAAGAGTATCTTCCCCAATGCCCTCAAATATCTGATCTATGCTAAACTCCGACGCTAGCTTCGGTCTTATTGCCACTGAGACAGGATACAACATATTCGTTGCCGGGAACGGGGGCTCCAAACCTCGTCATTCGGAACTCCTAATCAAGGATTGTCCAGTAGAAAGAGTCATCCCGATCCTGGACCGCTACCTAATGTTCTACATCCGTACCGCAGATAGGCTCCAGAGAACAGCCCGTTGGATGGAAAATCTCCCTGGAGGGATCAAGTACCTAAAGGAGGTAATCCTGGACGACAAGCTTGGGATTTGCGACCAGCTCGAAAAGGAAATGCAGGACTTGGTGAAGACCTACTTCTGCGAATGGACGGAAGTGGTTAAAGACACAGAACGGCGAAAGTATGCACTTGCCCTTGCTCTAAATTTCTGATCAGGTAATGCTAACCCACTTTGTTAGACAATTCCAGCAATTCGCCAACACCTCTGACGCCAGCGAGACCGTAGAAATTATCAACGAACGCTCCCAATCTAGGCCAACATACTGGCCCAAAGGGAGTGTAAAATACGATTTCAAAAACCACCGCTGGTCAAATCTAACCTGGCAGCCCATCATCGAAGCCTCATACTTCTCCAACGCAACCTTCTCAGCACCTGTAACCGCCGCGATCAAGCGGGGCGATACCCAGCTCGCCATCTTCAAAGTGAAAGGCAAATACTACGCCACCCAGCAGATGTGTCCCCACAAGCGGGCCTTCGTGCTCTCGGACGGCATAATAGGCGAGGACCCGGACGACGGCACGGAAGAGGGCAAGGAGAAGAGGAAAATGTGGGTCAGTTGCCCGTACCACAAGAGGAACTTTACCCTCGACGGCAAGACTCCCGGCGGGTGTGCGAACGACGAGGAATCAAGCATTGCGACGTTCGCCGTGGAGGAGAGAAGCGATGGGTGGGTTTACCTGAAGTTGCCGAGCGTGGCGGAGTTGGACTCCTTGCTGGGGACCGAGAGGTGGAAGGTCAAGAAGGAGGAGTCGGAAGATCCGTTCAAGGACATGGACAAAAAGACCAACAACAAGGGGCGCAAAGCCGTTAAGCCCACCGAGGTGGTAAGCGGGAATGGCAGCCCGACGGAAAAGAATATCAATGGGCTGGAGTGGTAGAATGAGTGGACTTTGGGCGTGCTCTTTTTGCGCTGTACATATTATATGGTCTTTGTTTTTTTCGGAGTTTTGTAGAAATATCCTGGGGGATGCGCGAACCTCCGCTATCTTCAACATCATATTTTCTTCTATCTAGCCTTGATACTCGGCGTGAGCACGTATCGTAACTACTCTACGACCAGCAGATTGCCCGTGCGAAGTACCGCAGTCGCTACCCGCACGGGCTATCCTGACATGTCTCCTCTAATGATTTCGCATAATTCGCCCCCCACCGACCAGGTTTGCCCAAGCAGGATAAAGACCATTCTATCCCATTGACGGAACCTCTATAATACCAAACCCCCGTCTCACAGGAACAGCCCACTACACTAAAGAAAAAAAACGAAAGGAAACATAAATGTTATATCATTTAATACAAAAGCTACGATCGGATAAGCCTTCTGCCATGAAAACAGTAGAAACCTTCCATTGTACTGTACTCGTACAATAGTACCATGATCTAATATGCATGAGGAGGCTAGTACCAGTGCGCTTCACTCCTTTCCACGCTAACCACTGTGCCTCCTAATGCCTCACGATACGACATTTATATCGCCAGAAAAACATTTCGCAATACCTCCGAACGCCGCAGAGTGCTCCCCCAGATGGAACGGTTTCCACTTGCCGGAGAGGTGGCGGGTCGGACGGGGACTTGATTGGACTATTTGCTCGATTTCTCAAGGGGTTTCGGTACGGTACAGTACATTTTCTCGGGAATATTATACTTTAATGTACAGTACGGAAATATGTTGTAGACTGATATTTAGTATCTTTTTTTCCCCAGTTTTGGTTCTCATGAAACGGCGTTTCATCGTTGTGGCATGGAGGTATTCTTTCAGTGTCTCTAGCAGTATCTGAGGGATAGACACGCTTGGCAGAGTTCTCCTGGCATGTGAAAGGTTCCCCCACACAAAGCAGACTCAGCCAAGTCCCGCACAGTAGCCCTCCGAGCGTCAGTCTTGAAGGTTAAAGAAAGCCGTGATTGGCCTAGTATCCGTCTCCGCGGCATACTGAGTAGTATGCATGCCTTGAAATGCAAGAAAGCCACACTACTGTATGCCAACTGTACTCGTAGGTTAGCCCGCACCGTTGTATTACAAACATGACCGTTCCCAGCGAGCCGGTCTCTATCAGTATGGCGCAAACCGCCGCGTGAGAAAGAGCTAGTGAGAAGGATGTCGGAACCTGGCTGTCCGGGCCCAGTACTGGAGAGTCGATTTAATAACCGTAGCCATAACGGGTGACCAAATCAGAATAATCACCCCCCCGGACATCCTGTAGGGAGAACCACGGTTAATGACATGCGTTGGATATTAACATGCCCGGTTTCCTTAATCAACCTTTTGCTCTTTACCTGGTGCGGGTAATCTACGCCCCTGGAAGCCCGTTGTTCTCCACACTGGTGATTCGAGCTGTGGAGTGAACCCCGAAACGTGGGGGCGCCCATAACAGGGTATACGCTTCCGCGTGGAGTGGGCGGGGTACAGGAAAACGAGGCTATCTAGATGATTAAATTTTAATAAATCATCCCCAGGCCGAACGCATCCCTCCCTATGGGGTGGTGTATCAGATCGAGACCAGAACCTGTAAAGTAGGAATTTCCTGGGCTCAAAGATCCTAGGGAGGATTCTGGTACCGTACCGAACCCGAATCGTTCCGCAGGGCCTCACCCGGTTAGGCCGCCCGTATCCCGGAATTGCGCAACGACACCGCGTGCGCGCTGCGTGTTCTGGTGAAACTTGGGTGCTGGAAAATCGGAAGCCTTGGCAACAGCTAGCGCTCGGGAAGGGCGAAGGGTACCCGATCGCAAGCTGCTAAGTTGGCTGTAAGGTGATTTCTAGCTATCGTACCGGTACTCCAGATCATTGGCTTTAGTTCCAACTAGCGGCCTCTAGCGTACCATTCTGGATCGGACGCCCTGTTGGAAATTACGTTATTCCTTTCCTATCCGGTGATGTGGCTATGTTGGTCATGTGACACAGCCACATGACCGAGTATTATACTAGTGTATTCTAGCATGTTCTGTAGATTTCCTTGGTATGAGGCAGTGCTTGTGTAACTATAAAGGGTATATATAGGGTAGTTTCTGCCTTCTTGTTAGACCATCTTTCCCACTATTATTTCGAAATTTTTTGAAATCTAGTAATCCTTCGCGCTACCTCAAAAAATATTTGTTCGCTTAAATCTAAGAAAAATTCTAGTTAGCCTTTAGATTTAGTTTTCAGTTCTGTCAAGTGCACCTAGCTCTCGCTCAGGCCTCTGCCCCCTTCCTTGTTGCCATCCCAGGCGAGCTATCTGGGGCCTCGCCCAGTTATCCTGTCATGGCTTCGAGTATGGATACAGACCCCTCCGCTCCCCCCTCTGTCCCTCCTCCCCCTAGGGCTCCCTCTGCCCTTTCCAGAACCCAACGCGCTGCCTCTAGAGCGGCCGCCAGAGCTTCTGGCAACCCCTCTCCCTTTGCCTCTCCAAACGCTTCCAGAGCCAGCACCCCCGCCCCCCTCGACTTCCATCAAAACCGCATCATCGACCGTCTCGCATCCCTCCCCCCCCAGTTTGCTATCAAC